>PVIY010018006.1:0-48421 GCA_004026745.1 Myrmecophaga tridactyla
TCCTGCACCCTATGCTCTCAGACACTAGCATAGTTTTGCTGACCCAGACCTATACCTGTCTTGCAACCCGTCACTACACTGTTGTTCCATTCCCCATGCCCCGCATCCTGCTCTACACCCATCCCCCAAATACAAAGTTCAAGACTACTAAAGGAAATCAACTTCCAAAGTAACCCTATCAAAATATTTACATGTCTTGAGGGCAATAGATCACTAAGCATATCAAGATGAAGACAGATATAACCCAGCCTAATGACCAAATTAAAACATTGGATGAGACACAGACTTTGGAACAACAAACCAAAGGTATTCACATAACTCTACTAAAAATCAATGTGATGATTTTTAGTAGAGTTATATAATGACATAAGGGAGATCAAGAAGCCATTAGAAGAGCTAAGAGGAATTTGAAAGAATAAACAGAAAAAGTAGCAGATGTTACAGAAATTAAAGATGCCATAGACCAAATAAAAATGTACTAGAGACACACAACAGAAGATGTGAAGAGTCAGAAGAAAGAATAAGTGAACTAATGAACAAGACAACTGATTTCAAACACACCACAGAGCAAATGGCAAAAAAGATGGAAAAATTTGAATTGGATCTCAGGGAAATGATGGACAAAATGAAGTGTGCAAATATAAGAATTACCAGTGTCCCAGAAGGAGAAGAGAAGAGTAAAGGGCTAGGAAGATTAGTTGAGAATATAATGGGTGGAAACTTCCCAACCCTTATAAAAGACATAAATATAAATATCAAAGAAACCCAATGAATTACAAATAGAATAAATCCAAATAGGCCCACCCCAAGACACACACTAATCAGTCTGTCAAATGTTGAAGAGAAGCAGAAAATCCTGAAAGCGGCAAGAGAAAAACAATCTACTATAGTCAAGGGAAATCACATAAGACTGAGTTCAGATTGCTCAACTGGCATTATGGAGGTAAGAAGGCAATGGCATGATATATTTAAGACCCTGAAAGAGAAAGACTTCCAGTCAAGAATTCTGTACTCCACCAAATTGTCCTTTAAAACTGAGGGAGAGACTAAAATTTTCACAGACAAACAAATGCTGAGAGAATTTGTCAACAAGAAATCGGCGCTACAAGAAATATCAAAGGGAATTCTGCTGGCTGAAAAAAGATGACAGGAGAGGGAGATCTAGAGGAGAGCATAGAATTGAAGAGTACCAGTAAGGGTAACTTAAAGGATAAAAAGAGAAAGAGGGAAAAGAATATATAGATCTGTCAAAAAAAACCCAAAGTATGAGATGATAAATTCAAGAAACACTTTTACAGTAATAATATGGGTGTTAATGTACTAAATTTACCAATTAAAAGATACAGATTGGTAGAATGGATTAAGTCATATAATCTAGCTATATGCTACTTACCAGAAATTCATCTTAGACACAAGGATATAAATATATTAAAAGTGAAAAAATGGGAAAAGATGTTACACACAAGCTATAACCAAAAGAAAGCAGGAGTAGTATATTTCTTTCTAATATAAGAAATATTAGAAAAAATGGACTTTAAATATATAGACATCATAAGAGACAAAGGAGGACATTATATATTAATAAAAGGGGCAATTCACCAAGAAGAAATAACAATCATAAATGTCTATGCTCTCAATCAAGGAGCTCCAAAGTACGTGAGACAGACATCGATAAAACTGAAGGGAACGATAGACATTTCAACATTAATAGTAGGAGACTTCAATACACCACTCTCCTCTATAAATAGAGCAACCAGAGAAAAAATCAACAAGGAAATAGGGAACTTAAACAATTCAATAAATGAATAAGACCTAAAAGATATATAGGTCATAACACCCTGAAACACCAGGATATATATTCTTCTCTAGGGCTCAAGGAGAATTCTCCAGGATAAATCATATGCTAGGGCACAAAACAGGTCTTTATAAATTTAAAAACATTGAAATTATTCAAAGTACTTTCTCTGATCACAATGGAAAGAAGGTGGAAATCAATAACCACCAAAGATAGCATCTATATGGCTGGGAGAGGACTGGCTATGTTTGGTGGGATATACTCTGTAGATTGAGCCAAGGAAACACAAAAACATTACTAAGTATGTAAACACGGTAAAATGGGATTTAAAATGCACAATTATAGAGTTTGTGTTGTGAGCATATGGTGTTTATGTGGGGTTAAATTGTGTTATATGGTCTTAATCCTTTTAGAAAATCTTTTATTTTTTAATGCTGCGACAGAGTGTCCTGTGTTCTTCTTTTAGATCTTAGAGCATTTGATATCCTGTTCAGCATATTTCTTTATTTCTAGAAGATATAGCTGTGGCTTGCTAGCCAAAGAAAAAAGCAATCTATTCATATTTTAGGGTAGGTAATCTTTATTTCTTATTTTAAAGGAGGGAGTGTATGTGTGTATAATATAGCCATCTTGCACCAAAATCATAAAACTGAAAATGACTACCACCTCCCAAAAAACTTTCTCTCTTTACACTTTGGTTTCTAATAGGCATGGTGTAGGATTTTTTAGTAAAAGTTTTCTCTCAAAAGTTAAGTATCCTTAGTTTGCTGTTGGTTATAAAACATTTAAGTGGAAAGAAGAATAAATTTGTAACCTCATTCTTAGAGAGAGGGTTTTCAGACAAGAATTGATGTGTGAGCATGCATGTGCTGGGTTAGTCAGTGCAGAGTACAGGAGAATAGCAAAGCACCTCCAAACTTTAGGGACTCTGCAGGGGAAGGGAGGTGGTCTGATCCCCAACCTGAGATTGAATGTTTTTCTGTAGTGCTAACAGTTTCTTATCCTCAGAAGAGTAGGCAAAGAAATGAACTTTTATTTTAAAAGCACAATTTTTTTTATGTAGGCTGATATTGTTTTGTAACCCTCAAACTCAGCACCAAGAATGAAAGTTTAAGCCAGGCTGCCACTGCAACACTGTGGGATGACATCTATGTCACTTTACAAGTTTGGTTTGTTGTGAGCTGGACTTGGGTACAAAACCTTGGCTTCTGGACATTGTCTGGAAAACAGACGTAGCTGAGACTCTGTTTCCCAGATGAGTTCTTTCCTCCCCCACAATACTGAAATAAGAACCAAATTCCAGAGTGACTCTCCTGGAGGAGAGGAGGTACTCTCAGATACCAGCGACTACAGGTAGAACTCATGTTCTGTTCCTGTTCCTATTGCAAGTGGATATCACTTTAAATGAGCGGAATAAATTAGCCAAATGGAGATTTTTGCTTCTCTTATCCTAAATGAAAAGTAGATGATGAGCAAAAGGGCAGGGGAATGTGGAGAGTCAATTAACTTGCTTCTTCCATCTACCTCTTTTGGACCTTTAATTTGCCACTTCATGATACCCTGTCTTCTTTCCACTGCTTTAATTATAGGTATTTCTGAATGACCATAATAGGGTGGTTGGGTGGGGGTGGGGGTGTGAGTAGGGGTAATGAGGAAGGACTCTGTCACAAAGGAGAAAAAGGAGAACTGCCAGCAATAAAGGATCCAAGAATTGGAAAGCAGCTTCAAACTCTGTCTCCCAGCTGCTATATTATAGGGTGGAAAGGCAAAGATTTACCAAATCTTGTTTGGTAAATTGCCTTTTTTGTTGTTGAAGAATTTATGAATTCTTCCCCAATTCTATCCAAATGCCATTTATTTTGCCCCTATGTTCTGATTCTTGGCTTTAGAATTTGTGTAATTAAACATTATTTCTCTTTTTCATTTTGGAATAATTTGCTGTTAATTTTCCTTCCCTTCCCCCCTGCCAACTTTTTAAAAAATTATTATTAAAGGGATGTCAGCGACTCAATAAATAAAAATCACCCTTTAAACACCAAAGATAACTGGTTTTAAATGCCTAAAAACATTTTTATTAAGGAAATGGGTCTCCCTACTTTTATTTCTTTAAAATATTCTCAGTAAACTAGATCTTGCTTATGACTGGGATAAGTTATTTCAAGTAGTTACTAACTTCAATTATTCATTTTCTTTTTTGTGATCATCTTCACTCTGTTCAGTTTCCATATTTGTGGAGAAACCTTGTGACATCAGTGAAAAATGGCAGTAATAACACTCTACGTATTTAACATTTTACTGTGGATTTAGTTGTAAAGCAAGGCTTTATGGTCCATGACTAAAATCATCCATCCAGTCTTAATTAATAGAATGATCAGTTTGCAGGCTTAGTACAAGTACAGGTTTATCCCCAGAAGTGAAAAGGTTTAGATCAGAGAGGCTCTCTCTGTACCTGAATGGTGGTGCTTCTTTAGGATGGTATATGTCCTTCCTACATCTAAAATGGCACATGACTGGCATTTGAGAAAATTTGGGAAGCTTTTATTCTAAAACATTTGCCTTCTGTGGCTGCGCACAATTCCTGATTCACAAGGGTTGGTGAGAAGCACTTTGGAAAGTATTTATCTTATAATGTGGAATGCTCCAAGTCAAATCACAGATGAAAAAGACAATATTTGGTATTCAGTGCAAAATGTCAAATATGTATTTATATTTAAATGCATAGGTCCTGCCCATTTATGAAGTGATGCTGTGATAGGTAGGAATTGGGTCAGAGAGGAATCTTCAACATAATGAGAAGATAAGTTCCTGGGTTCTGCAAGGAGGAGGGTGAACATCTCTATTTTGGTAGATATGCTTTTTATACAGTAATCCCCATATACAGTTCTGACCTGGTCAGGTGGGGAGTAGGGGATGTTGTCAGTTTATATTTGGAACTGAAAACTGGATTTGGATGTTTAGGTCTAGGTATTAAAATAGCTGAAGGAATCTAACTCATATGTAAAAACCACTTTTGGTTGACACCAACAGAACATTTCAAAAGTGTTATCTTTTAAAAAACAAAACAAAACATCAATTTGGTCAAAAGAAGCAATGATGTCTCAGAACTTGTGCTATAGTATAGCTGGCAGATGGCATGTGAGTTGGCTGGAGCTCAGTGGCCTAGGCAGTAAGTATCACAAGTGCACTAGCCCCTCATTTGACACCCTTTTAAGACTAACTTATTTGGGGAAACATAAGGGTACCATAGACAGAATCTAAATTATGTGTTCGGCCAAAAAGTTGTCAGAATAAGGAAGGCATTTGTTGATAGGGTTGTAGAAAACTGGCTTGAGATTGGCTCAGTCTATTTTATTTTAGTTAAGCCAAAGCTTAATTATTTGCAGAGGAAAGTCTTCTAGACTTGGAGCAAACGATCATGATAGGACACTTAATATATTGCCTTCTTCTTTGGAAGACTCTAAGAATACTGTGTTCTGGTAGTTAGTGAAAGATGCCAAAGTTACAGGCTTACTTTTCTATTTAAAAACAACAACAAAAAGAATCCAATGGTCCCCAAAAGTATTAAGGGTATTTGTTAAAATATCGCTCTTATTTAATTTCTAACAATCTGGGGTTGTATAAAAGTAAAAATCTTGTATTTGTATGTGTTGGTATCAGAGTCATACTTTCTCTGGCTTGCTGGGTTTTTTCCTTTGGCCGGAGACACAGGACGCTTTGCCCCACTCCATACTACTCATCACTGCTTGATTTGTTTCTACCTCACTTTTGGCAGAAGTTATCTACCTCACATTAGCATTTGACAGGCCTCAGAAAAAGAATAGTATTAATCCACAGGGGAATGAGTGGGAGTGCAGAGCTACCTCTAGAAGAAAACATTTTTCATAAATCCCAGGAGAAATGTTTGATTGATCTTGAAAGAGAAACTTTAAAACCAAATGTTGCTATACTCAGGCAAATGTGGTCATAAATCCAAATAGTTTTTACCAATCTGGCTCCCCCCCCCCCCCCGCCCCGCATGAAGAATTAAGTGTACCTATTGACATGCCATTCAATGTTATGAAACTACTGGTTAATCTGACTCGTTTGAGGCCTTAACTCCAAATAAAGACCTTTAGTCTCTTTTTCTCTTGAAGAGAAAAGCATTTTATCTGTACTTTGAACGTCTGCAAATAAATGTCCATTTAGGAGCAAATCCAAGGGTCTAGCTATTAGAAACATCAAATATTTGAAAGGAATAAGAATCCTTTTGGATTCATGATTGTGTTTTTAGATTTTCTGGCCACAACAGGATGTTTATAATCATGATGTTGGAACAATCACTGTTTTTACTGGGCAGTGACTGGTGGAATATATGTTACTCTGTTTTGTTTTTTTTCCTCCCTATCGAAGGTAATGCTTTGACGGGTTGCATTTTGTTGGTTTGTTTGTATCCTTTGCCTGTTTATTAAATACTTCATAAAGTTGAGAAGCACATTACCAGAATATACCGTACTGCTCCTGCATCTCTCTTCTTCGCATAGGTTTTATTTTAACTGGAAGAGAGGGTCCTAAGACCACTGTAGTTATCATGAGTTGGGTTTATAAATGCCATGGTGAAGAAATACCTCAGTATGTCTATTTTTAAACTGATCTTATGGGTTAACAGCCAGCCTGGTGAGATGTTTTCCATCATCATTTAACCAATCATGGTTCTAAAAGTTTTGTGTATCCACATCATCTTAGACCTCCTTTTAATGGTTGTATTAATTTATAAGCTCAGGTAGTATTTTTCTTCAGGCTCTACCTTGGAGCATCCTGACTAAATGTTAATGTGTGTAGCAAATTGTTTACTTTAATAACCAGCTCTATAATAGTTCCTTATGTTTCTAGCATTCTGTGCAGTTGTTTGTCTTCAGAGGAAGATTTTTCCACTTTCCAGGAGCCTTGTTGTTTTTAGCATGGTAAGGTTTCTTTCTTGCATTTTCCTTTTCCCTGAAAAATCAATGCAGGCAAAAGGGTGGGTAGGTTAGGGATGTTGTTTTTAATTAGCATGTTAGGTATAATTGGGTGGTTGGGAGGTTTGTTCGTGTTTGTTTATAAATCTTGCTTAATACTGTCTGTGGTAGTTAGGTTCAGGTGTCAACTTGGCCAAGTGAAGGCACCTAGTTTTCTGTTGCTGTGGACATGAGCCAATGGTACATGAACCTCGTCTGTTGCTCATTACATCTGCAGTTGGCTAGGAGGCGTGCCTGCTGCAATGAATGATGTTTCATTTAATTGGCTGGTGCTTAAATGAGAGAGTTCAACATAGCACAGCCCAAGCAGCTCAGCATACCTCATCTCAGCACTTGCAGCTCAGCTCAGGCATTTGGAGAAGCAGAAAGAAATCACCCCGGGGAAAGTTGTTGGAACCCAGAGGCCTGGAGAAAAGGCCAGCAGAGATCACCCTATGCTTTCCCACATAAGAAAGAACCTCAGTGGAAAGTTAGCTGCCTTTCATCTGAAGAACTAATGAAATAAATCCCCTTTTATTAAAAGCCAATCCATCTCTGGTGTGTTGCTTTCTGGCAGCTAGCAAATGAGAACACTGTCCATTAGCTGTCATGCCTCATACTTGATGAGCAAAATGCTTAAATTTTTAAGTATAGAACACATGACTCAGATGAGGCGTTTTCTTATTTTTAAAAAAAAGTGTCAAAATGATTAAGATAAACATCTCTATTTTGTCAAAGGCAGACATGATGCACAAAATATGCACCAGCAAAATGACTCCCTTAGGCATGGAATCGTGTTGCAAGACCATTTGGGGGGCCGGCTCCCTCTTGTCACTTTTTAAAAACGAGTAATGCATGGCAACATGGGTCCCATCAACTAGGTAGAGAAGTAAAAAAAGTCTTTCTCCACATGTTTAGCAAAAAGTGGGGGAGGCTTTTTTTTTTTTTTTTTGCTTTTATTTTAAAATCTTAAATGTTACACAGCAAGCTACAGGCATGACTGGCAATGAACAGGTGGAGAACCAATGAGAATGTGTTTAAAAACTCCTGTGTTAGTTAACAGGCTTCTGATTGTATCACTGTGAACCATAGAGAAGGCTAGAGAAGATAGCAAGGAGATGCTGTATTAGCTATTGCAGCCTTAAAGAAAGTTGGTGCCTCTTTAGACTTAAAAATTATTCCTATGCAGTTTATTTTTGTTAAAGCAAATAAACAAGAGGATTTTTTTCCTGTGGGAAAAAAAATAACCAACAGAGAACAAGAACTTCCACATATATATGGAGATTAAGTAAAGCACTCTTAAACAACCAATGGGTAAAGAACGCATTGCTAGAGAAATTGGTAGCTATCTAGAGACAAATGAAAATGAGAAGACAGCATGTCAGAACTTCTGGGGTGAAGCAAAGGCTGTGCTGAGTAGGAAATTTATTGCCATAAATGCCTATATTAAAAAAGAAAAAAAACAGCAAAAATCAAGGACTTAACTGCTCAGCTGGAGAACTTGAGAAAGAGCAGCAAACTAACACCAAAGAAAATAGAATAAGAGAAATAACCAAGGTTAAAGCAGAGTTAAATGAATGGGGGAACAAAAGAACAACTGAAAGAATCAATAAAATCAAAAGTTGGCCCTTGGAGAAATTCAATAAAATCTATGTCAGCCTTCCTACTGGCCCAAAGGGAAAAAGAGAGAGGATGCAAATAAAAAAAATCAGAAATAAGAGGGTGGTCATTATCACAGATCCTGAAGAAATCATAAAAGTATTCTAAGAACAACTATACACACACAAAAAAAGACAATTTAGATGAAATGGGCAAATTCCTGGAAACACATGAACAAGCTACACTGACTAAAGAAGAAATAGAGAACCAAAGGAAGGTGTCAAGATGGTGGCTTAGCAAGGTGTGCGATTTAGTTCATCTTCCAAAACAGCTACTAAATAACCAGGAATACTACAGAACAGCTCCTGGGGTCATGTCAGTGACCAGACATACAGCATACCCCAGCCTGGACCAGCTGGACTGGCTGCAAGCCTCTACAGAACCATGAGTCCCCACTGTGGTGGCCAGTGCCCCTCCCCTACAGGCTGCTTCCCAGAGGGGAAAGGAAAGAGACTTTACCAGCAGCAGGGGCTGAGCCCAACCAAATGCCAATTGTGGAATTAATTAACAAATTCTGACAACTTAAAATAGACCCTCAGCTCAGGTGAACCTGGTCAAACTGGAGGTCGCTCATTTTTGCCCTGGTGCCAAGGGGGCAGGGCTGATGGAAAAAGAAAAAAAAAGAAACAGAGGTTTTTGTGGCTGTGTTTCTACAAAGGCTTGACTGCCTTTGGATACAGCTGCAGGACTTCTCAGGTTGCAACTGCCCCAGGCATAGGCAGAAACAAGCTTGTTTGAGAGCTTGTCTGGAGCCTGTGCCTTCCCTAGGGGAGGGGTGAAGCCAAATTCAGGTGGAATCCCTCCCTCAAGACTTGGTAATTTGAAGCCATTAAAACCAGCCTACAACTTCTCCTCCGTCTCCACCATGCTCCCAGCAGAGAGAGTCTGCCAAAGTTAAAGATACCACATCATCTTATGCTGGTGGGACCTACAGGCAGACAAGTGCACATACTGGGCAAGATAAAAACAGAGTCCAGAGACTTCACAGGAAATTCTTTCAACCTGCTGGGTCTCACCCTCAGGGAAAACTGATGCAGGTAACTCTTTCCTCCTGCCAGGAGGCCAGTTTGGTCAGGAAAATCTGAGTAGGGTCTATAATACCTAAGTAGACCCTCCTAAGGGTGGGGGGGAAAGGCACCATACAAGCAGGGCAAGAAACAATAAAACAAGAACTGAAAAATTCTCCTCTGTTAAACAAAACCTAAGCTAGAGGTCCAGAAAAAGCTGAACTGAATGTCAAAGAACAGACAGAGAAGAAATACATCCAGCAAGAAAATCCTAGGTAAAAGAAGCAAAAACAATCTCCAGAATAAACTAATTAAGATAATTAAATGCCTAGACGCCAGCAAATAAAAAATCACACTAGGAAAATTGAAGATATTGTCCAGTCAAACCAACAATTCAAATGAGATACAGGAGCTGAAACAATTAATTTAGAATATATGAACAGACATGGAAAACCTCATCAAAAATCAAATCAATGAATAGAGGGAGGATGTAAAGAAGGCAAGGAATGAACAAAAAGAAGAAATCAAAAGTCTGAAAAAACTCACAGAACTTATGGGAATGAAAGGCACAGTAGACAAGATGAAAAAAAATGGAAATCTACAATGGTAGATTTCGAGAGGCAGCACATAGGATTAGTGAACTGGAGGACAGAACATCTGAAATCTGACAAGAAAAAGAAAATATAGGGAAAAAATGGAAAAATATGAGCAGGGACTCAGGGAATTGAAGGACAATATGAAGCACACGAATATACATGTTGTGGGTGTCCCAAAAGGAGAAGAGAAGGGAAAAGGAGGGGGAAAACTAATGGAGGAAATTATCACTGAAAATTTCCCAACTCTCATGAAAGACTTAAAATCAGAGATCCAAGAAGTGCAGCGTATCCCAATGAGAATAGATCCAAATAGATGTACTCCAAGACACTTACTAATGAGAATGTCAGAGGTCAAAGAGAAAGAGAATCTTGAAAGCAGCAAGAGAAAAGCAATCCATCACACACAAGGGAAGCCCAATAAGACTATACATAGATTTCTCAACAGAAACCATGGAAGCAAGAAGACAGTGGGATGATATATTTAAATTACTAAAAGACAAAAACTGCCAACCAAGAATTCTATATCCAGCAAAATTGTCCTTCAAAAATGGAGAAATTAAAACATTTTCAGACAAAAAAGTCACTGAATTTATGACCAAGAGACCAGCTCTGCAAGAAATACTAAAGGGAGCACTAGAGACAGATATGAAAAGATAGAAGAGAGAGGTGTGGAGAAGAGTATAGACATGAAGACTATGAGTAAAGGTAAAAAGAAGGAAAATTAGACATGACATATAAAACCCAAAAGGCAAAATGGTAGAAGAAAGTACTGCCTGTACAGTAATAACACTAAATGATAATGGATTAAACTCCCCAATCAAAAGACATAGACTGGTGGAATGGATTAAAAAACAGGACCCATCTATATGCTGTCTATAGGAAACACATCTTAGACACAAGGATAAACATAGGTTGAAAGTGAAAGGTTGGGAAAAGATATTTCATGCAAATAACAACCAGAAAAGAGCAGGAGTAGCTATACTAATAGCCAACAAATTAGGCTTCAAGTGTAAAACAGTTAAAAGAGACAAAGAAGGACACTATGTATTAATAAAAGGAACAATTCAGCAAGAAGATAAAACAATCATAAATATTTATGCACCAAGCCAGAATGCTCCAAAATACATGTGGCAAACTCTGAAAACACTGAAAAGAGAAATAGACACATCTACCATAATAGTTGGTAGTTCAATTCCCCACTCTCATCAACGGACAGAACATTTAGACAGAGGATCAATAAAAAAAAACAGAGAATTTGAATAATGTAATAAATGACCTAGACTTAACAGACATTTATAGAACATTACACCCCACAACAGCAGGATACACCTTTTTCTCAAGTGCTCATGGATCATTCTCAAGGATAGACCATATGCTGGGTCACAAAGCAAGTCTCAATAAAGTTTAAAAGATTGAAATAATACAAAACACTTTCTCAGATCATAAAGGAATGATGTTGGAAATCAATAATAGGCACAGTGCCAGAAAATTCACAAATATGTGGAGGCTCAACAACACTCTTAAACAACCAATCTCAAGGAAGAAATTACAAGAGAAATCAGTAAATATCTCGAGGCAAATGAAAATGAAAACACAATATATCAAAACATATGGGATGCAGCACAGGCAGTGCTAAGAGGGAAATTTATTGCCCTAAATGCCTATATGAAAAAAGAAGAAAGGGCAAAAAATGAGGACTTAACTGTCTACTTGGAAGAACTAGAGAAAGGATAGCAAACTAACCCCAAAGCAAGCAAAAGGAAAGAAATAATGATGATTAGAACAGAAAGAAATGACATTGAGAACATGAAAACAATTGAGAAAATCAACAAAACCAGAAGCTGGTTTATAAGAAAAATTAATAAGATTGATGGACCCTTAGCAAGACTGACAAAAAGAAGAAGAGAGAGGATGCAAATAAATAAGATCAGAAAGGAAAGAGGAGACATAACTACTGACCCCACAGAAATAAAGGAAGTAATGACAGGATACTATGAACAACTTTATGCCAATAAATACAACAATGTAGATGAAATGGACAATTTGTAGAAAGGCATGAACAACCAACTTTGACTTGAAAAGAAACAGACAAACTCAACAAACAGTCACAAGTAAAGAAATTGAATCAGTCATTAAGAAGCTCTACAAAAAGAAAAGTCCAGAACCAAATGGCTTCACATGTGCATTCAACCAAACATTCAAGAAAGAATTAATACCAATCCTGCTCAAACTCTTCAAAAAACTTGAAGAGGAGGGAAAGGTACATTACTCTTTCTACGAAGCCAACATCACCCTCATACCAAAGCCAGACAAAAACATTACAAAAAAAAAGAAAACTACAGACCAATCTCTCTGATGAATATAGATGCAAAAATCCTCAATAAAATTCTAGCAAATTGAATCCAGCACCACATTAAAAGAATTATACATCATGACCAAGTAGGATTCATCCCACATATACAAGGATGGTTCAGCATAAGAAAATCAATTGATGTAATATACCATATCAACAAATCAAAGTAGAAAAACCACACGATCATTTTGATTGCTGCAGAAAAGGCATTTGACAAAATTCAACATCCTTTCCTGTTGAAACACTTCTAAGGATAGGAATAGAAGGGAACTTCCTCAAAATGATAAAGGGAATATATGAAAAAACCCACAGCTAACATCATCCTCAATGGGGAAAAACTGAAAACTTTCCCCCTAAGATCAGGAACAAGACAAGGATGTCCACTATCACCACTGTTATTCAACAATGTGTTGGAAGTTCTAGCCAGAACAATTAGACAAGAAAAAGAAATACATACAAGGCATCAAAATTGGAAAGGAAGAAGTAAAACTCTCACTGTTTGCAGATGATATGATACTATATGTTGAAAACCCTGAAAAATCCACAGCAAAACTACTAGAGCTAATAAATGAGTACAGCAAAGTGGCAGGGTACAAGATCAACACTCAAAAATCTGTAGTGTTTCTGTACACTAGTAATGAACAATCTGAGGGGGAAAATCAAGAAAAGAATTCCATTTACAATTGCAACCAAAAGAATAAAATATTTAGGAATAAATTCAACTAAAGAGACAAAAGACCTATACAAAGAAAACTACAAGAAATTGTTAAAAGAAATCACAGAAGACCTAAATAGATGGAAGGGCATACCATGTTCATGGATTGGAAGACTAAATACAGTCAAGATGTCAATTCTACCTAAATTAATTTACAGATTCAATGCAATACCAATTAAAATCCCAAAAACTTACTTTTCAAAAATAGAAAAAACAATAAACAAATTTATCTGGAAGGGCAGGGTGCCCCAAATAGCTAAAAATATCCTGAGGAAAAAAAAATGAAGTTGGAGGTCTCACGCTACCTGACTTTAAGGCATATTATGAAGCTACAGTGGTCGAAACCGCATGATACTGGCATAAAGATAGATATATTGACCAATGGAATCTAATAGAATGTTCAGATGTAGACCCTCTCATCTATGGACAAATGATCTTTGATAAGGCAGTCAAGCCAACTCACCTGGGACAGAACAGTCTCTTCAATAAATGGTGCCTAGAGAACTGGATGTCCATATGCAAAAGAATGAAAGAGGACCCATATCTCACACCCTATACAAAAGTTAACTCAAAATGATCAAAGACCTAAACATTAGGTCTAAGACCATAAAACTGTTAGTAGAAAATGTAGGGAAATGTCTTATAAATCTTATAATTGGAGGCAGTTTTATGGACCTTACACCTAAAGCAAGAGCACTGAAGAAAGAAAGAAAGAAATGGGAACTCCCCAAAATTAAACACTTTTGCACATCAAAGAACTTCGTCAAGAAAGTAAAAAAAACAGCCTACACGATGGGAGACAATATTTAGAAATGACATATCAGATAAAGGTCTAGTACCCAGAATTTATAAAGAGATTGTTCAACTCAACAACAAAAAGACAGCCAACCCAATTACAAAATGGGCAAAAGACTTGAACAGACACTTCTCAGAAGAGGAAAAACAAATGACCAAAAGGCACATGAAGAGATGCTCAACTTCCCTGGCTATTAGAGAAATACAAATCAAAACCACAATGAGCTATCATCTCATACCCACCAGAATGGCCATTATCAATAAAACAGAAAATGACAAGTGCTGGAGAGGATGTGGAAAAAGAGGCAAAGTTATCCACTATTGGTGGGAATGTAAAATGGTACAACCACTGTGGAAGGCAGTTTGGCGGTTCCTCAAAAGGCTAAATATAGAATTGCCTTATGACCTGGCAATACCATTGCTAGGTATCTACTCAGAGGACATGAGGGCAAGGACACAAATGGACATTTGCACACCAGTGTTTATAGCAGCATTATTTACGATTATCAAGAGACGGAAACAGCCAAAATGTCCATCAACAAACAAGTGGCTAAACAAACTGTGGTATATACATATGATGGAATATTATGTAGCTGTAAGACAGAATAAAGTCATGAAGTATGTAACAACATGGATGGACCTTGAGGACATTATGCTGAGTGAGACTAGCCAAAAACAAAAGGACAAATACTGTAGGTCTCACTGATATGAACTGACATTAGTGAATAAACTTGGAATATTTCATTGGTAACAGAGACCATCAGGAGATAGAAATAGAGTAAGATATTGGGTAATTGGAGCTGAAGGGATACAGATTGTGCAACAGGACTGAATGTAAAAACTCAGAAATGGACAGCACGATACCACCTAACTGTAATACAATTATGTTAAAACACTGAATGAAGCTGAATGTGAGAATGATAGAGGGAGGAAGACTGGGGGCACAAATGAAATCAGAAAGAAAGATAGATGATAAAGACTGAGATGGTATAATCTAGGAATGCCTAGAGTTTATAATGATAGTGACTAAATGTCCAAATTTTTAAAATGTTTTTACACGAGGAAGAACAAAGGAATGTCATTACTGCAGGGTGCTTAAAATAGATGGTAATTAATATTTTTAAATTTCAATTTATGTGTGAGACTAAAGCAAAAAAATGTTTATTTGGTGCAAAATTTATATTTTGACTAGTGCATTTCCTAATATAACTTATGTAGACAGCTTAATTGAACACCATAAGTACATGGAACCTTGAGTAGGACATGAGATTTTGTGGGTTTGTCCAGACTGATGCCCTGATAAATCCCAGAATGATTTGAAGAGTGAATAAAAAAAGTATTTGCAAAGTCCCCTTTGGGGAATGGTGAGAAAAGGGGAAAATTCAACTTCCCCAAGTTGAATTCTTGATATCCTCACAAGCAGTGTGGAAAACCAGAGCTCTAGGCTGAGCCTCCAGTCTTGGGGTTTGTTCATATGAAACTTAACCCCACAAAGGATAGGTCAAGCCTACTAAATTATGCCTAAGATTCACCCCCAAGAGAACCTCTTTTGTTGCTCAGATGTGGTCTCTCTCTCCAGCCAACACAACAAGCAAACTCACTACCCTCCCCCTGTCTACGTGGGGCATAACTCTACGTGGGACAAAAATCCTAGAATGAGCCGAGACTCAGCATCAAGGGATTGAGAAAAACCCTAGAATGAGCTGAGACTCAGCATCAAGGGATTGAGAAAATTTTTCTGTTTTCATTTTATTTTTCCATTGTCTTTTTATTTCTTTTTCTGAATTGATGCAAATGTTCTAAGAAATGATCAGGATGATGAATATACAACTATGTGATGATATTGTGAAATATTTATATAGAGAACTGAATGAGCATATGTTAAGAATGTTTGTGTTTCTTGTAGTATTTTTTTTTAATTTAAAAATTAATGAAAAAATACTGAAGTAATGGGAAAAAAAGTCATATAACAAGTATTGGCGAATATGTGTAGAAATCAGAATGTCTGTACACTGCTGGAGTGAATGTAAAATGGTGCAGCCACTTGGGAAAACATTCTGGTATTCCTCGAGAAGCCAAACAGAACTCCCTATGACCCAGCAATTCCAGTCTTAGTTATATACCCAGGAGAAATGAAACATACGTCCACACAAAAATCTGTACATGAATATTCACAGCAGTATTATTCATAATAGCCAAGAAGTAGAAATGATTCAAATGTCAATCAATGATAAATGTATAAGTGAAATGTGGCATATCCATTTAATAGAATATTATTCAGTGGTAAAAAGGAATGAAATACTGATACACGCTGCACTCTGGATGAAACTTGAAAATACTATGTGACGAGAAAGAAGCCAGACACAAAAGACCACACGATTCCCACTTTTTTGAAATGACCAGAACAGGCAAAGATAGAGTGACAGAGAATGGATTCAACTTGCCTAGGGCTAGTGTAGAGGGAGACCTGGATGGTGATAACTAAAGATAGAGGGTTTCTTTCTGAGGTGATGAAAATGTACTAAAATTGATTGTCATGATCATTATACAACTCTCTGAATAAGCTGAAAACTACTGAATTATACAGTCTAAATGGGTGAATTGCACAGCGTAACAATTGCATCTCAATAAAGCTATTAACAAAAAAAGAGAAAATCTTTGTTTAGTAATTGTAAGAGACAAAGAAACCTTTTCCACACTCCCACATACAAAAACCTGAATCAGCTACATAATTCACTGTAAGTTTCTCTCTTATTGCTGGTAGACATTCAGTTTTTGTTCAGTAACTCTTATTATTTCAGAAAGATTATCAAAATTTCATGAACACAAACCTTGTTTTTTAAAAAAATAATTAAATATTTGTGGAAGCAATTATATCCAGGCTTATCACTTTAGTTATGTAAAACTCTGTTAATGTTTGATGTTTTGGGAAATATTTCCTGTCCTAGCATAGTGTACCATAAATACCAACCCTGACACAATTAACTGGTTAACTGGAAATAGACCATATCTAGTAACTTATCAATTTATTGCCAATTAGACAATATTTCAAACATATTCTAAAGCAATGATTCACTAACATTTTCCCTGATTCATTTTAAAGGTTGAACAGATAAAGTTCATTTGTTAAATATACTTAAAGACCTTTCAACGATCTGACTTCAAATACTTGAATTTTTTAAAATACTCTATTTGTGACACAGCTACAAAATTAATTTTCAAAAAGATTTGCTCTGCATGCCCACTAGTTATGAAATTGAGTTGTCTCTCAGTAGTAAAGAATCAATGCAAACGTTATTTCAAAAAAAAAAAAGAATATAAATTGTAAACAGTTAAAAATGAATTCCACCCACTGATTTAAACTTATTTAAAACTAAATGACACATGCCACAGACCCTGGTTCAATGTCTGGTGCCTGCCCATGCAAACAAAATGACATGGATAGGATCTACAAATGGAGGAGAAAAGGCTCAAATAGACATTATTGGGACATTAAAATAGGAATGTAAGCATTATATCAATATTAAATTTTTGAACTTGATAAACTGTACTTAAAGTTATTACAAAAATGAATACCATTGTTCAAAATAAATGTACATGAAAGTGTTCAAGGACTACGATGTGTGCAACCCAAAGTACTCTCAAAATGTTCAGAATCTGGATGGATGGATGGAAGGAAGGAAGGAAGGATAGAAGGATGGCAGAAGGATGGATAGGTAGACAGACAGGGCAAAATTGGCAACATTGTTAAAGTTTGTGGATCAGGGTATCTGGGTGAGGTGGGGTGGGGTGTTCTCTTTATGGAGTTTGTATTTGTTGCTAAAATAATGGAAGTTTGAAATTATTTCAAAATAAATTTAAATAAATCATATAAAAAATAAGTTCCTTATCTTTGATAACAGGGTAGTGTTAATATGACAAGAGACAAGTTTAGTATTTTCTTTGAAGTCAGAGACTAGGATTAAAATTATAAACAAAAAAATCCCAGAGGAAGGGGATCGTTGGAGGCTTAAAATAAAAGCACCCTAAGTTTCCTATCTTACAAAATGAAAATTGAAAGGTGTTTAAATGACAATAAATGTGAGAATAAACAAGTATAGTTTTAAAAATAAAAACAGTAATGAAAAACAAATAGCAGTAGGCTGTCAGAAGTGCCATCAGGAAAAGAAAGGTATTCTTTGCCATTTTTTTAGAACAATATGTAATAATAAAGAGTATAGTATATCACACACACACACACACACACAAAAAAAAGAAGTCAAAGCTGAATCTGATTGTTTCAGTTGGTTAAAGCTGCCAGAATATAGTATACTAAAATGGATTGGCTTTTATAAAGAGGATTTATTAAGTTACAAGTTTACAATTCTAAGGCCCTGAAAATGTCCAAACTAAGGCACCACCAAGAGGATACTTCTCAGGGTAAAGGCAGCCAGCACCTGGAACACATTTGCAGTTGGGAAAGCATGTGATTGCTATCTGTTTTTCCCAGTTCATTGGGTTCAGCTTCTGATTCCAGTGGCTTTCTCTCTCTAAGCATCAGTGGATCCTCTCTTAGTTTCTCTGGTGCAAATTCTGGATTTCATTTCTCAGTATTTCCAAATTACTGTGGCTGATTTCATCTCTCTGCCCTCTGTTTGGGCTCTGAACACTTTCTTTCCCCATGAGCTCTTTTAAGGGCTCCAGTAAATCAATTAAGAGCCACCTTGAATGAGTGGGGTCACATCTCCATAGAAACAATCTAATCAAAATGTCCCACCCACATTAGGTGGGTCACAACTCCATGGAAACAACCTAATCAAAAGATCCCACCCAAACAATAGGTCTGCCCCACAAAATTGAATCAGGATTAAAAGAACATGGCTTATTCTGGGGTACATGACAGTTTCAAACCAGCATACTGATGAAGCATCTAGATCCAACTACCAGTTTATACAGAGGAGAAGAAACATGTCAACCCCACCACATGGATGCAATAAGAATAATCCAGTAGAGCCATGTTTCAGCAGCCATGTTTCATGAAAATGATTGTATAATGATATAGCTTTCGCAATGCGACTGTGTGATTGTGAAAACCTTGTGTCTAATGCTTCTTTTATCTACCTTATGGACAGATGAGTAAAACATATGGATTAAAAACAAATGTTAAAATAAATTTAGTAGATTGAAATGCTAGTCATCAATGAAAGGGAGGAGTAAGGGGTATTGTATGTATGATTTTTTTCTGTTTTCTTTTTATTTCTTTTTCTGAATTGATGCAAATGTTCTAAGAAATGATCATGATGATATATATACAACTATGTGATGAAAAAAAATAATTCAAATTGAGGAAAATTCTATAGAATAAATGACCCAGCTTCTTCAATAAATAAATGAAGGAAAAAGAGGGAAGAAGAACCTACAGATGCAAAGAAATGAAACAAATCAATCAAACATATAGGTCGATCTTACATGGAGTCTCATTAACAAATCAATTTTAATATATATATATATATATATATATATGAGACAATAGAATCAGGACATTTAAGCAAGTTTCAAAATTTGATGATGTTAAAGGATTAATGATAATATTAGGTGTGACAGCGATGCTACATTTATGGGTAATATAAAGAAAACTTGTATTTTAGAAGTACATATTCAAGTAGCAACAGATGATATTATGTCAAATTTATTTTAAAATAATTTAATGATAGGGTGAAAATAGGATACAAGGGGAGTAGATGGGTATGTACATGAAAATTTAATGGTCTTATTTTGAAAATTGTTGAGATAATGGTGGGCTCATTTTACTATTTTCTACTTTTGAGTATGTATAATATTTTTCAAAATAAATAATCAAAAAGAATGAGATCCACAACTCTGCAAGTGAAATCATTGCCCTTCCCCTTCTGTGGGACATGACATCCAGGGGTGAAGGTCTCCCTGGCAGTATGGGAGATGACTTCCAGGGATGAGTCCAGCCCTGAACAATGCCATCCTGACCAAAAGGGGGGAAAGAACTCTAATAAGGTATCAATGGCTGAGAGTGTTCAAAGAGTCAAGAGACCATACTGGAGGTCACTCTTATGCAAGCTACAATTAGACATTGCTACCTATCATAATTCACCAAACCCCAACCAATCCTAAAGAACACCTAGTGCAATATATAAGATTCTACAAAGGTTCCACGTACTGGGACAACTTTCCAGAAACCTACAACCTCCCTGAAACCTAGAAGGGCCAGCTTGTTCCATCTCCCTACCCCATATTATTGAAAGCCCTTTCAACATGAAAAAGTTAGAATGGCTGTAGCCCTAACCTAAAGGGTAGGATAGAAAGATCAAAGTTGGTGGTGGGGTTATATAGAGAAGGTACAGTTTTACAAATAAGTATGATGTTGAATCATTATATTGATATTTCTTTTAGTTTCCAGTATCTTACAGCACCTAGGAGTAAACTTGTGGAATTTTACTAAAATTGTGGAATCATAACCCATACCAAACTCTGAAATCTGTTCTATAACTGATTGTTGTGATGTGCTTTTAAATCTATTGCTTTTTTTTTTGTATATATGTTATTTTTCAGAAAAAGGAAAAAAGAAGTTGATTGTGATGATAAAAAAAAATATTTATTCCTTCTAGCCTCCAATGTTTGGGAGCAACTGGAAGGAAAACTCTGAGACAGTGTTATGGTAGCCCATGATAAACTCTGGGGTCTGTTCTATAACTGAGTGTTGTGATGTGCTTTTAAATCTATTGCTTTTTTTTTTTTGGTATATATGTTATTTTTCACAAAAAGAAAAAAGAAGTTGATTGTGATGATAAAAAAATATTTATTCCTTCTAGCCTCCAATGTTGGGGAGCAACTGGAAGGAAAACTCTGAGACAGTGTTACGGTAGCCCATGATAAACTCTGGAATCTGTCCTATAACTACTTCTTGAAGAGTGCTTTGAAAACTATTGTTTTTTTCTTTCTTTGCTTTGTATATATGTTATATTATACAATTAAAAGTTTAAAAAAAGACCTGAAATAAATAACATTTCCAGTGTCAGACCACTAGTAAGTAGTAGAATCAGAATTCAAAAGTCTCTTCTTCCCAGAACATAAAGTTAGCCACAGAGCAATTCTATAGAAGCATATCAAGGTCACTGATATTTGCTAGGTGTCACCTCTGTATCTCATGCTATGGGGACTTCTGTGGAAACTTCAAAGGAGGGTCTGATATGCTCTCTGCCCTAAGCAGTTTTAATCTAGTTGGGGACACACAACATATGCATAAAAACAACTACTCTAGTGCAGACAATATCTGCTTTCTTAAAACACTGTCATACAGACACAAATATTCCCAGATGGGAGACAGATCAATGTAATGCTCAGAAGTAAGCTCAAGAAATCCTCTTTCCCAAGGGACATCATGAAAAACATGGAAAGTTATTATTTTCACATAACAGAAAAAGTCAAAATAATTGCCTCTCAGTCCATCTGGGAGAATGAAATTCATGAGGACATACTGTTCTAGAACTCTTATTGCTCCCTTTTCAGACATCGTCCAAACATCCTTTGGAGGGGTAGTCTTTATTTGTGGCATTTAAATAAAGGGATTGGCAGAAAAATCATTGTCTTGTGATATTATAAAATGAAGTTTTCTACACTCTATAAATCAGCTATGACTATCATGTTTCTAGATCAGAAAAAGAACTATTAACAGACTTAACATAATATAAAAATCTGAAAAATATTTTACTTGCATGGACAAAGTAATTAAAAATCAATCAAGGAATAATTGCATGACTTGAATTCAAACAACAGCTGATTCGAGATATTAAAGAGAGCATGCATATTGACCTGACAATAGCTTACTGAAATAAAAGAATGAAAAGGAATAACAGCAAAGAGAAGGGGAGAATTCAGACAAAGTAAACACAGCAGAGGAAGATGCAAAATGCAACCCACTGTATGCTAAAAAAAAAAGACTGCCTCGAAGAGTGGAGCCCAATTGCTGCTGAAACCTAGGAAAGGACTAGGATACAGAACTGTAGATACCACATGGATACAGGGAATGAAACCAGGAACTTAATTGAAGATCAGTATATGGGAGGCTTGGCTACTCTACCTTTGCTCAATTGCTGGTAGCCAGGTATTTTATTCCTCTGGCAAAAAAAAAAACCAACCAAGCAAAACAAACAAATAAAAACAACAGAGGCACTCTTGTCTGAAGAGATTGAATTAAACATTCAAGCATTACTAAAGACTGTGGAACTGTACTGTCTAATAGATAGCCATTAGCCATATAGTTAGCATTAAATAAAATTTAAAATTCAGTTCCTACTTGAAATAGTAGCCTCATTTCAAGTCACCCAGTGTGATATCCATAAGGCAATAAAAATGCTCTGAAAAATGGGATAAGTAGAGAACAAGACAGATATTTGGGATATTAAAAGTTCAAGTTTGTGTTATAAAAGTTCACAAAAGGTTTGGAATATACAGCTTTAAAATTCTCTAAGATTGTAGAACAAAAAAAATTAATAGATTTAAAAAATAGGAGATAAAAGATAAGAAAGTTAGGGATCAACCTAGGAAGTCCAACATTGTATGATAAGAGTCTAAGAAAGAATGAGAAAGAGAAGAGAGAAACTTAGAAAAATAATAGAAACATTTTTCTAAAGCTGAAGAAGGGTATGGCATGCAGATTATAAGCATTCACCAAGTAACAAGTAAAACTGGAAAAGAACCATCACTTAAAACATTCTTGTGAAATTTTTGACAATCAATGATAAAGTTCTATGGATAAGTGTAGAAAGAGAGAAGGAGGAAGGAAGGAGCATTTATCCACAAATCAATGAAAATCAGACTGACACTTAACTTCTCATTCATATGATATCAGTTGCTAGAAGACAATGGGGCCTGACTTAGTCAGGGAGAAAATTACTTTAAACCTAGGATTCTATACCCAGCCAAACTTTCAGTCCAATCTAAGAACGAAACAAATATTTCAGACAAGCCAGGACTCAGAAATTTACCTTCCATTTAAGGATGTATCCCAGAAAAAAAAAAAAGCCAGGAGATAAGTCCAGAGAAGAGGAAGACATGGAATCCAGAGAAGAATGGAAAGTAGTGAAAGAAAATCCCAGATATTAGCTATACAGAAGACCTTGAGAGCAACCAATCTGGATTGAAGGAGGATAGAAGACTCCAGGGACTTCATGCTACAGACAGCATGATTGAGTGAAAAAACACGAGTTTACAATAAAGGCATATTATTACTTTGACGACAGAGAAAAATAAAGGCAACTACAAACTTTAGGTAAAACAAAGAGTTGTATAAGGCTGTCTTGCTTTTCATCAGAGGACCAACAAAGTTTCATGCTATATTTAGATTTAGAAAAAGTCAGAGGCACTTTTATTTCAACTTTTTAAAAAAGGGGACTGGAGATTGACATCGGTGAAAAGGAAAGTATCTACAAAAAATCACCCCTACATAAAAGCAATGAAAAGACTGGCAAAAATTTTCCAAATAACTTTTTCAGAACTCTGGAAATTAACCAAAAGCTTTTTAACAATCCAGGAGCATTTATTCTTAAAAAAAAAAAAAAAAAAGTCTCTCTTGATAAAAAAAGCAGGCTTTTTTTTTTTTCTGGGATACATCCTTAAATGGAAGGTAAATTTCTGAGTCCTGGCTTGTCTGAAATATTTGTTCCGTTCTTAGATTGGACTGAAAGTTTGGCTGGGTATAGAATCCTTGGTAAGGCATTTTAACTTGCCTTAGTTTCATCCCCACCCTCTTCAGCTCTGTAGGGACCTTCGTAAAATAACAGTTCACATTCCCAGTGTAGCCAGCTTGGCAGACACTGCATGGAGCAGAATGGAGCTAGAAGGCTTTCAAAGCCCCATTCTCAAAGAATTGTCATTATTTGACCTGTCTGGGGTTTCCCTGGAATGCCTCACTTGCAAGATTTTCTGTACTTTACTTGACTTGGAGCTCAGACTGTGTAAAAGCTCTCCTCCTCTTGGTGGGAGGGACTTCAACTAAAAAATTATTGTCAATTGTTTTAACTTTGCAGCTGCCTGAGTATTGGATAACAGCTGGGACAAACAGACTAACAAATTCAGAAAGGAAAAGTGAAGAATTGATGTCCATAGAGTTCTGAAAATCTCTAACATAATGCTAGATACCTAAAGGGCCTATTTCATACACAGAACTGTGCTCATGCTCAGGAAAGACTAGAGAGGGCCCTAAGTTTTCACTGCCAGATGACCTTGAAGTTCAGCACAAGTAGAAGTGAAGGCTAAGGGAGAGTTATCCCTTGGCTGGCTGAGTGTTAAAGGCATGCCTAACACACACACATAGACTCTCAGAACAACTGACAGATTTCTTAGTTCCAGGGATTGAAGAAGATCTCTGCCTAATCATGAACTGACCACCAGGATAACTGAATAGAAACTTCACACAAAAATAAATCTGACTTTTCAGAATTAGTTCAAAAAGTAACTAAATAACAAAACTATCATAAGCAACAACAATAAGAAACCCTAAACTGATTCCCAGAGTTGTACATTTAAAATGCCCAGACAAAATAATATGAAACAAAAAATATGAAAATTGTAATGAAACAGGGGAAATATGGCCCATAAAAAGAAAAAAAAAAGTACCCCTGAAAAAGCCCAAGTTTTGGACTAACTAGGGGGACAATAAAGATATTTGAAATATTTCCAAACAACCAAAGGAAATCATGTCTAAAGTACTAAAGGAAAGTATGAGAACAATGTCTCACTAAATAGAGAACAATAAAGAGCTAGAAATTACCTAGAAGTAACCAGACATGGGTTTGTTTCCCAGAACCTGCCCCCCACCCCACCCCCCCACACACAAAAGTAACCAGACAAATATATTCTGGAGTTGAAAGTCAAAATAATTGAATGAAAATTCATTAGATGGGCTCAACAGCAAATTTGAGCAAGCAGAAAGAGTCAGTGAATTTAAAAGACAGGTCAATTAGGACTAGTCTAAGAAACAGAAGAAAAAAAGAAATGAACAGGCCACAGAACTGTGGGACACTATCAAATGTATCAACATATGCATAGTGAGAGTCACAAAGAGATGAGAAAAAAAGGAGAAGAAAAACTAATTGAAGAAAGAATAATTTGATGTAAAGAATTAATTTTCATGTCCAAGAAGCTCAATGATCTCCATTCCTAGGATAAAAAAAAAAATTCTAAGATATCCACACTTAGACAAGACACATCATAGTCAGAAATCAAAGAAAGAGGACCTAGAAAACAGCAAAAGAGCAGCAACATGTTACAACAACAACAACAAAAAGAACCTCAATTAGACCAACAGCTGATTTCTTATCAGAAACTAGGGAGCCCAGAAGGCAACAGGATGATTTTCAAAGTACTGAAAGAAAAAAATTGTCAACCAAAAATTATTATATCCAGCAAAACTATCCTTAAAAAAATGAAGGGTAAATCAAGACATTCTGAGATAAACATCAATGAGAGAATTTATCACTAGTAAACTTGACTTATAAGAAATACTAATGGGAATCCTTTAGGCTGAGATGAAAGGACACTAGACAATAACTTGAATCTGCATGAAGAAAAAAGAACACTGGTAAAAGTAACTATGAAAGAAAATATATAACAGTATAAATGTATTTTTGTTTGTAACTTATTTCAATCTGCTTAAAAAGGCAACTACATAAGACAATAATCGTAAACCTGTAATGATGGACACAAACTGTATAAAGATGTAATTTGTGTCAATAACACTACAAAGGAATGATGGCAAGAAAGCTATATAAGAGCAAAGTCTTTGTACACTATTAAAATTAAGTTATGGCTGCATGGTGGTTCAGTGATAGAATGCTTGCCTTCCATGCAGGAGACCCAGATTCAGTTCCCAGACCATGTACCCACCCCTCAAAAAAAAATTAAGTTAGTATTAACCTGAAATAGATTGTCATAAATTGAGTTATTTATGATAATCCCCAAGACAACCACTCAAAAGTAACTAAAAATATATATAGTAAAAGAAATAAGGAAATCAAATGGTTCACTTAAAACATAGCTAGTTAATTGAAAATAAGGCAGTAATGAGAAAAACATAAGAACAAAGTAACATATAAACAGCACTGAATTATATATTTGAATGTGGTTAAAAGGGAACTTTTAGGTTGTATGTTACCAGATAAATATTTTTAATAAACAGGACTGTACAACAAAAACAATGACTCATACAATAAATTACATATTATAGTTAATAGCACAATCATAATAATATTTCACCAAGTATAGCAAATATACTAAAGCAAGGTGTTAATAGGGGGGTATATGGGAACTCTAGTTTTTGCATAAACCTACAACTTCTCTAATAAAAAAAATTTAAGATATATAGAAACAAATAGCAGAACAGTAGCAATAAATTCTACCTGGTCAGTAATCAGATTAAATACAAGTAGGTTAAACTCTCCAATTAAATGGTAGAGGTTGGCAAAACAGACTTTTTAAAAAACACACATGATCCAATTATGTGCTGCCTATAAAAGACGACTTAGAGACAGAATCACATTCCCCCTCCAAAATTAAAAGGCCTGTTTAGGTCTTACTTATTGGCCCTGTGGGTCCAAACCCATTTGTAACTAGGACACAGAAAGAGAAGCCATGGGAGCAGCCAGAAGCTGAAAGTCAACAGAACCTGAAAGAGAGAGGAGATGATGTCACCATATATTTTAGTTTTCCTGGGCTGCTTGAACAAATACCATGGGTTGGACTGAGCAGTGGGAATTTATTTGTTCAGTTTTGAGACCAGGAAAATGTCTAACTCAAGTCAACATCAAGGTGTGAAAACTGTGACATTTGGGGGCTGCCTGCCACTGATCCTTGATTACTCTGTCACATGGCAAGACACGTGGCAGCACTTCCAGGTCTCTTCCTTCTCGTTCATATCCAATTTCAGGTTCATGTTTCCTGTGGCTCTCTCTTGTCATCTGAATATCATTCTTTTTTTACAAATTTATTTATTAATTAAAAAAATTAACAAACCAAATAAAACATCAACATATATAATCAGTAATTCACAATATCATCACTTAGTTGCACAGTCATCATTTCTTAGAACATTTGCATTAATTCAGAAAAAGAAATAAAAAGACAATAGAAAAAGAAATAAAACGAACACAGAAAAGAAAAAAATGAATATCATTCTTTTCAAAAGGACTCTACTAAGAAGATTAAGATCCATCCTGATTAAGTGGGCTATAACTGTTTTTTCTAAAAATATTTTTATTGATAAATCTTCACACACATACAGTCCATACATGGTATAAAATCAATGGCTCACAATATCATCACATAGTAGTATATTTATCACCATGATAATTTTTTAGAACATTTACATCACTCCAGAAAAAGAAAAGAAAAAAGAAAAAGCTCATCTATGCCATACACCTTACCCCTCCCTTTCATTGACCACTAGTATTTCCATCTACCCAATTTATTTTTGTCCTGTTTATCCCATTTTGTCCTGTTATTTTTGTACTGCTTGTCTCCCCTATAATTTATGCTTTTAATCTATATATTTTTACACATCTGTCCATATCCTGGATAAAAAGAGCATCAGACACAAGGTTCTCACAATCATACTGTCAATTGTAAACTTTATATCTTTATACAATTGTCTTCAAGATCAAGCTACTAGAACACAGCTCAACAGTTTCAGGTACTTCCCTCCGCCCACTCCAACACACCATAAATTAAAAAGGGATATCTCTATAATGTGTAAGAATAACCTCCAGGATGGCCTCTCAACTCTGTTTGAAATCTCTCAGCCACTGACATTTTATTTCATCTCATTTCTCTCTTCCCCCTTTTGGTCAAGAAGCCTTTCTAAATACCTTGATACTGGGTCCCAACACATCCTGGGATTTCTGTCCCACATTTCTATGTAGATTTATACCCCAGGGGTCATATCCTATGTAAGAGGGAGGGCAGTGAGCTCGCCTACCAAATTGGCTTAGAGAGAGAGGTCACATCTGAGCAACAAAAGAGGTTCTCTGGGGGTGATTCTTGGGCCTAATTTTAAGTAGGCTTAGCATATCCTTTGTAGGAATAAGTCTCATAGGGGTGAACTCCAAGATTGAGGGCTCAGCTTATTGATTTGGTTGTCCCTACTGCTTGCAAGAAAATCAGAAAATCTCCAAATGGGAAAGATGAATATTTCTTCCTTTCACCCCATTCCCCCAAGGAGACTTGGCAGATACTTCTTTATTCACTGCCCAAATTACTCTGGCATTTATCAGGACATCACACTAACCTGGACAAACCAACAAAATCTCATGTCCTATTCAAGATTCCACGTACTTATGGCAAAGCATCCTTCATAACTGCAATGAAAAAAATTACAAATCAACAACAGAAAGAATTGGAAAATTCAAAGTATGTGGAAGTTAAACACAGACACTTAAACAATCAATGATCAAAGAATGAATTTGGACCTCTACCTCACACCATTTACAAAATTACCTCACAATGAATCAAATTCATTGCCTACCTTGGCATTGCCAGGAGCAACCCCTTTTCTGAGAATTAACAGGGGCTTTCCAAAGAGTTAAAAATAAAAGTGGGGACTTTCTGAAGAAATAGAATGTACCCTACAAAAGTTGCAATTTAAGCCACAATTGGAAATAGCCAACAGAAATAACCTATCAGAAATAGACAAATATACTGTAATAACGAAACTATGATTATTGTCTGCTTTATAAGGCCCTCTTTTATAAGAAATCTAAATGTCAGCCAATTATTATAATTTCCCTTTTGGAAGTCCCTAATAGTCTTTATGAGCCAATTTAAGTTGCTAACTATCTTAGGACTCCTACTTCAGTTAGATCTTTCCCTGCTTGAGCAGTTTCTCCATCAATAAAACCATTGTATTGATTATTATTGTTGTTTCCAATTTCTTTGACAATCTAAATGTAAGCACTAAATTATATATTTCTTAAACAGATAAAACAAATAACAGAGAATGACAAGCGTTAGCAAGGATGTGGAGAAACTGGTACTCTGATACATGGCTCATAGGTGTATAAATGGTACAACTACTGTGGAAAACAGCTTTGCCATTCCTCAAAAATTAGATATAGAATTATCTTGAAATCCAGCAGCTACAATCTTAGGTACCTACCCAAGAGAATTGAAAACATATTCACAGAATACTTGTATATGGTTGTACATAGAGAATTATGCATAATAGTCAAAAGGTGGGGAAAAAACCCAGTGTCCATCAATTGATGAGTACATAAGCAGAATATGTTATATCCATACAATGGAATATAATTCAGCTATAAAAAGGAATGGAATACCAACGTGTGCTACAACATGGATGACTCTTGAATGTATAATGCTAAGTGGTAGAAGCTACACACAAAAGGCCAAATATTGTATGATTCCATTTATATATGTCATGTCAGAATAGGCAAATCCATAGGTATAGAAAGTAGATTAGTGATCATCAGGGCTGAATAGGAGGTAGGAGATAGGAGAGAATGGGGAGTGAGTTGTAATTGCTACAGTGTTTCTTTTGGCGGTAATAAAAATATTATAGAATTAGTGATGTTGCACAATCTTGTTAATATATTAAAAACAACTAAACTGTACACTTTACAACTGTGAATATTTTGTTATATTAGTTGTATTTCAATAAAAAAAGGAAAAATAAAGGACTACATATCATTCCAGCAGACTTAAGATCTACAAGTAATTCTGGTCATTTTCAGTATTAGGAAAATAAAACAATTTAGTTTAGGAGGAAAATAATTTGTTAAAATTCAGTTATAACTAAGATAATTAACAGTAAGTTAAAATTATGAATACTCAATCTCTTCCACCAGTCAAGTCTAATGACATCTCACAACTATCTAAACAATTTTATAGTTTTAATAAACATACAAATTCACATTTTAGAGGAGTAATAAAACAATCACCAGCATCTGAGTGGAAAGAAAATCAAATTCAGGAAATCTTACTATTGAGCAGAACAAGGTTTAACCTAATTAGTTAACTCCATGGGCCAAAAATATTCTGCATCCTTCCCTCCTTTTATCAGGAAGGAAAGGTCATTTACCACAAAGTGAATGAAGGTCTTAGCACCAAGATATTTGCTTCATAGTTTCTCTTGGTCTAAAGCTGATACCACAAAAGGAGATTCACATTTGTGATTTCATTTTTTTTTTTTTGAAGAGGGGACTCATTTTACTCTATTATCATAATATGAAGTAAATTAAAATGTTTCATGATTTTAGACAATTGATGAAATATATGAAAGAATTATTTATGATCCTGACATTGGGCCTCTAGAGAAATAAATGTAGTGTTGGCATGCAACATCTGGTCCAGGCATTAGTAATAAAGGTACATGGTCATAAAAGATAAATCTGTTTATTGATTTTCAGGTTTGGAGTCAACATTTTAATAAAGCACATAGAGTTGATTGTGGCTTCAGAACTGAATATTAATGTTGGTACCAGTAAGAGTAGGACAGCAATTAGGGAAATGCAAATCAAAACCACAATGAGATATCACCTCACATCCAACAGAATGGCTTTAGCAATAAAACAGAAAATGACAAGTGCTGGAGAGGATGTAGAGAAAGAGGCACACTTATCCACTGTTGGTGGGAATGTCAAATGGTACAACCCCTGTGGAAGGCAGTGTGGTGGTTCCTCAGGAAGCTGAGTATAGAATTGCCATATGATCCAGCAATACCATTGCTAGGTATCTACTCAGAGGACGTGAAGGCAAGAACACAAATGGACATTTGCACACCAATGTTTATAGCAGCATTATTTACAATTGCCAAGAGAAGAAAACAGCCAAAATGTCCATCAACAGACGAGTGGCTAAGCAAGCTGTGGTATGTACATATGATGGATTATGTAGCTATAAGACAGAATAAAGTCATGAAGCATGTAACAACATGGATGGTCCTTAAGGACATTATGCTGAGTGAGATTATCCAGAAACAAAAGGACAAACACTGTATGGTCTCACTGATATGAACTGACATTAGCAAATGAACTTGGAGAATTTCAGTTGCTAACAGAGACCATAGGAAGATAGAAATAGGGTAGATATTGGGTAATTGAAGCTGAAGGGATACAGATTGTACAACAGGACTGATTGTTTTGAAAACAATTTTTGAAAACAAAAATTCAGAAATGGATAGCACAATACTACCTAACTGTAAAACAGTAATGTTAGAACACTGAATGAAGCTGAATGTCAGAATGATAGAGGGAGGACACCTGGGGGCACAAATGAAATCATAAAGAAAGATAGACAATAAAGACTGAGATGGTATAATCTAGGAATGCTTGGAGTGTATAATGATAGTGACTAAATGTACAAATTTAAAAATGTTTCTGCGTGAGGAAGAAAAAAGGAATGTCAATACTGCAGGGTGTTGAAAATAGATGGTAATTAATATTTTAAAACTAACTTATGTGTGAGGCTAAAGCAAAAAATGTTTTTTGGTACAAAATTTCTATTTTGACTAGTACATTTCCTAATATAATTTATGTGGACAGCTTAATCGAACACCATAGTACTTGGAACCTTGGGTAGGGCATGAGATTTTGTAGGTTTGTCCAGAGTGATGCCCAGATAAATCCCAGAGCTATTTGAACAGTGAATAGGGAAGTATTTGCAGAGTCCCCCAGCGGGAATGATGAGAAAGGGGGAAAATTCAACTTCCCCAAGTGAAGAATTCTTGATATTCTCACAGACAGTGGGGACCACCAAAGCAATAGGCCAAGCCTCCAATCTTGACGTTTGTTCTTATGAAACTTAATCCCGTAAAGGATAGGCTAAGCCTACATAAAATTAGGCCTAAGAGTCACCTCCAAGAGAAACTCTTCTGTTGCTCAGATGTGGCCTCTCTCTCTCTTGGCCAACACAGCAAGCAAACTCACTGCCCTCCCCCTATCTATGTGAGACATGACCCCCAGGGGTGTGGACCTTCCTGGCAACGTGGGATAGAAATCCTAGAATGAGCTGGAACTCAGATTCAAGGGACTGAGAAAATCTCCTTGATCAAGGAGGAAAGAACAAAATGAGACAAAGTGGGGTGTCGATGGCTGAGAGATTCCAAACAGAGTCGAGAGGTTATCCTGAAGGTTATTCTTACGCATTGAATGGATATCACCTGTTTAGTTAAGGTGTAATGGAGAGGCTGGAGGGAACTGCCTGAAAATGTGGAGCTGTGCTTTGGTGGCCATGTTTCTTAAAGATAATTATATGATGATATGGCTATTGCAGAATAACTGTGTGGTTGTGAGAGCCTTGTGTCTGATGCTCCTTTTGTCTACCTTATTGACGGACAAGTAAAACATATGGATTAAAAATAAATAAATAAGGGGAACAGATGTTAAAACAAATTTGGTAGATTGAAATGCTGGTGATTGGTGAAGGGGAGGGGTAAGGGGTATAGTATATATGAATTTTTTTCTTTTTATTGCTTTTTCTGAATTGATGCAGATGTTCTAAAATGATCATGGTGATGAATATACAACTATCTGATGATAGTGTGAGTTATTGATTATATAACAAGAATGGAATGATCATATGATAAGAATGTTTGTGTTTGTATGTGGTTATGTATCATAAATAAAAAATAAATTAAAAAAAAAAAAGTGAGACAGCAAGATTGCACCTGACAAAGGACGGAGGTCAAAGTCCATGAGGCACAATGGAAAGATGGGTAGACGTCCCACTTAAAGAATCAATCTACTAGTTAAATTTATAAAATAAGAATTATAGCTATAAATATACTATTTACAATGACAAAAATGTCTAAGAGAATACGACAAATAAGATACCCATAAAATATCAGAAGGGGAAAGAGGAAGGGAAACTATGGCCAATATCATCATCTTTCATAGTAATTGATTGATGCTGCTTTAAGTTGGTAAATAAAAAAATAAAGTGTACTTATATTGTTTTTAATTATAAAGAAAAATTAAAAACAAACAATGAAAATAAATTTCTCTAGACGGTGGGGAGTATTGAAGGAGGATATTACTTATTTCTATTATGAGTTCATCTGACTATTTGTTGCCATGTGCATTATTTCAATTAAAATTTATGAATTTAAATAAATGCAACCAAAAACAAGCTATTGGAAACATATATGTTTAATAAAAATACTTGTACATCAGGAAGAAAATGATAGCAGTTATGTCAAGAACATGAAGGAGCATCATCAAGTAAATACAGTGGCTAATAAATCTATAAAGTTATCTTCACTCTAACTTGAAACCATACAAACTGAAATGAGGTATCATTTCCCATATCAGTTTACCAAAAATTTTACAGATTAAGTACACCCAGTGTAAGAGAAACAGGCATTCAAACTGTTGGTGAAAGTATAAACTGACAGACAGACTTTCTAGAAGGCAATCAAGTAACAGATGTCAGGATGTTGTCTGAGCAATTTCATTCTTAGGATTCATTCTAATGAGATGGTCAAATAAGTGGACAAAGATACATGCATAAGGAAATTCACATTGTTTTTAACAACAAAAGAATCAGATATGACATAAATGCCCATCAGGAGAGAACTGACTAAACAAGTTATAGTACAATCCTATAGTAGAATACCATTTAAAAGTCCTTAAGTGAAAGACTATTGAGTACTAAAAGCATTTTTCAATGTGAGTGTGTGCATGTGTATAGTGATCAATTTATAAAATTTCATTTAAATACATACATTTACAGACAAGAAGATTCCAGAAGATGTCCAAAACTCTGTTTAGTCTTTCAACAAATATTAATTGAACACTACCATGTATCAGACAATGAAAAGTATACCTGCTCTCAAAGAACTTGCAGTCTAATGAGAAATAAAGGCAAATATTCAGGTGTGATAGGTGTGGTTATAGGGTGATGTGGAGGGTTCTCTGAGAACACAGGAAGAGGCCCTGCTCTAGCGAGTCCTGAGACATAAGGGAATTCTCTGCTGTCAGGTCTACGTTGCGATCTGAAGGTAGAACAGGAGTTGGTTAAGAGAAAAAGAGTGGGGAAAGAATTAGCTATTGGTAGGGAAATTGGGGGTTATTATTTGTTTTTCTTTATGCTTTTTTGTATGTTTGGATCTTTAAAATAAAATACTATTCCTTTCACTGCAAAAAATTCTTTTTGTTACCAAAGAGTGGATTCTTTTGCCCGATGCACTCAAACGACCAATTCTTGAGACACCAGGGTTTCAAAGAGAGAAAAAGTTTATTGCTAGGTGTGAAGCAGAAGAGCAGATGGCCTATTGGCCCAAAAATCTGTCTACCCAAACTGCAGCAATTCTCATAGTTTTATAGTATTAAAAGATCAGCAGGTTTTAGGATAATGAGTACAATGGCTCCTGATGATGTAATTAAAGGTGATCTTATTGAGCATGTGCAGATTGATTACATGCTTAGTCACAGAAAGTGTGTAGGAAAATGGCAACTTTAATATGATGATAGGCATAAGCTTTTGTATTATAAGAGATATAGGTGACTTATAGGTTAGTCTAAACTACTATGCATGTCAGGTAGGCCCATTCTGGCTAGATTCAGCTTCAGTTATCCAAGTTATTGAGATAACTTTGGACTTGGGGTGGGTTAGTTCTGGGCTGACCCAAGTCCCTTCATTGATAAGCATTAGGGTTGTATTTAGTGATCACAAGACTCTAAAATAAAAAAAACAGATCAAATGGACAGGTGAAGGGTAGTCACAAGGTTTTTACAATCAAAAGGGCACAGATAAAGGCTGTACAATCATAATCAGAGATCAAGGTAGCTGGACTTCAGTTCAGAGATTTCAGTTATTTCCCTGTCTACTCAAATATACCAGAAAGTAAAAATCATTATCTATATAATCATTCAGTAATCATAATCATCATCCATTAAATCTTAACTTCTCGGTTACATCTTTGGAAAAAAGAAAACCAACCAACAAGATACGTACTTGACATGCCACTAACAGAACTCATTATCCCATAGCCCTAGGCAGGCCTATCGTACCACTTGTCCCCATCTTTCCTCTATCACAGGACACAACCTACTGGGCACTTGATCTGGAGACCCAAATCATTCACTGCCCAGGACTGGGCAAGGTGGCCATCAGGTGGCCTGGCCCAAGGACTCTGCTCAAATAGGGTAGGCTGGGCCCATCTGATTTTTATTCTTGGGGATGTCTGTAAACAGAAGAGCTATCTTGAAAAGGGATAATATTTGAAAATATTCTGAAAAATAAGATCAATCTGAAAGGGGATGACCTTATCAATATTAAAATATATTGCAAATAAATAATAGTTGTGACAGTGATACAACAGTAGAAATAGTTATCAGTGGATCAGATAGGTCTTATGCACATAAAAAATTTAACACAGAATCAAAGAGACACCACAACACACAGAGAATATTTTTTAAATGAACACAACTAAGATAGCAGGCTAGAAATTTTGGTTAAAACCTTAAATTCACCCCTTACGTTGTAAACTTTAAAAACGAATATATACGTGGATAAAATGGAACTGGAAGCTGAGAAAATGGTGCCTAGATCAGGTTATCTCCTTAAAGAAATAACTTTTTATGCAATAAACATAAATCACAGAGGCAAAGAAACTGACTGGGCTTTTAGATGTTTACCTTTAAAATTTAGAAGTAGCACATTAAAATTAAAAGAGAAAATGTATTTCAAAAAATGTACAGTCATCCAGTAAATGTTTGTAGTAGATATAAATCACAAATTACAAGAAAAAAAATGATTAATGGACAAATTTATCAATAAAAAACTCACATGAGGATGTAAGAATTGTAAACAAAAGCCCCAGAAATCTTTTCATCCTCTATAATAACTGATAAATTACAATACTAAGATATCTTGAAGTGTCATTTTTTAACTACTAAGTTAGCAAACATAGGAAAGAAAGAAGAAAGGAAGTGGAAGGAGGGAGGGAGAGAAGTAATAGAGGAGGAAAGGGGGAGGGAGAAAGCAAGTTGGGTAAAGGAAGTGGAGATGGCAGGGTAGTGTAACTGAGAAATGGAGATTTAACAAATATTTATGATGACTGAATCATTATATGGATGCCTTTCTCTTACTTCCCAGTATATTGTAGAATAGCTAAAAGGAAATACCTGAAATATGGAAACGCATTCAATTGCAAATCGTATTAACCTTATGACTGGCCCCACCTTGTACCTCCTTATTCTGTTTTACAACTTTAGGGTCTTATAATCACTAAAAAACTCTCTAATGTTAATGAAGGAATTTGAGTCAGCTGAAACTAATCATTGACTTCTTCTTGTAATGGCTAGCTTAGTTCTAGCCTAGCTCCAATTCTTTACATTTGTAAATTGTAGTCATTTATACTTTATTGTAATGGTAACAACTCCATCTTCTCTTGATTTGAATCCATAAAATCCTTCAACTCAGGGAGACAGCTTTTTAGGCTAAGAGGCCATCTGATTTCCAGCTTCACAATAAACTGTCTTTGAAACCCTGTTCTGTGCATGGGGCAAAGAACCTTGCTTTTGTTCCCTGTCAGCGGGAGGGAAGAGGAAAGAAAATAAGGTGGTCCTTAGGGTTAGAAGGAGATTAAATTGATTGCATTTCTTATTATTCATCTGAAAACAGAAATAATCCTAGCTATCTGTGGGAGAAGTAGTTTGCTGCCTACCCATTAACTTGTCTTCCCTTGTACTTTGCTAAGGGGAAGTAGCAGTTGAGATGCACATGGGGTTGTTGGGAATGGGGGGGGGGCATCTAGAGAAGCCCTTTTTTGCTACTTTCCTCTTCCTCTTCCCTCCGTTGGAGCTCCAGCAAGCATCTTGGAACCTGATACAAATGTGAGGAGGGAAATTATGGCCTAAATCTGGCAGAGCAGAAGATGTGGACAGTCTGGGCAACTGATGACTAGGGAGTGCTCCTGCAGAACTTGGACTGCTCACCTCCAGACATCCTTTATGTGGGGGGGAATAAAGCTTTCACTCATTTAAGCCACTGTTATTTCGTGTCTCTGTTTCTTGCAATTCTTAACAGAGGACCGTCTCTTTAAGGATGTCCTGAGGATTAAATGCGACAATGTTTGAGAATTAGGGCATGGGGCCCAGCACATCATGATCACACATGGTAGCAAGTACCATTGTTTTTCATCTCCGAGTAAAGGTATCAGCTAAATTTCACCATAATCACAAATCAAATACACTTAAGGTATGTTTTTAAGTATCTTTGGAGTCGTCCAATATGTATCTCTCCCAAAGATGTGTACTGCTAACATTAGCAAACACTGGGATCAAACTCAAAAATTAATCAAAGGAAAAAGAAGTTGTTTTCTTAAATAGGTTGATTTTATTTTAAGGGTGAATGTAAGTGTTGTTAAGAAACCCTCAAATGGGCTACATTCCCATTGGAAAATAAGCCTGCAAAACCTCCCCAACTAGGTGTGTGGCACTGGTATCCTACACAAACCAGGCAACTCATTTTATGAGAGGCAGAATAAAACGGGGTCATTTTAGCCAAAAACATCCCTGTTATTCTGAATTGCCTTAGATGGTAAAAATCAGTATGTTTTAGAAGGAAAAGTTTCCAAACTTCAGTTCTTCCAAAGGTCTAGTTGGTGCAAGGGGGCGGAGTAGATGTGGAAAAAAAGGTTAGGGAGTGATGTATGACTCACTCAAACTCTATTCAAAGGAGCAAGTCAAAGGAGCAAGTCAAAGGAGCCAAGCCTGGCCTGGCCACCACAGCAGCTTCATTGTCTGCCAAACGTAATATTGATCTTTATAACGCATGCCCCTTGTAGAAGGTCAAGGCCCAAATGGGTTCCCAATGTCAGGAGAAGTTGCTAAGGGATGGAAGAAACAAATGTACAAGTTTAAGTTTAGCTGCAAGAGAAAGTTCTCATTGTTGCTGTATTATATACAGCCTTCAACAACAGAATTCCTCTGGTAGGGCACGTTTGGAGGGAGTGTGAGCTAATTGGAGATGAGGAGTTTGGTAATCACACTCCTGCATACTGTAAAGGAGCTTACATTCCGAATCATTAACAGGACACTAGAACACTAACTCCAAATTAGTTAAGAGACATGAAAAGCATTTTGATATTTTGCTAGCGTTTCAGCCAGATTCATGAAGAAAGGACAAAATGTTTCATACAGATGAAATAGGTGGAAAATATGAAGAACGTTACTGAGAGTCAGATCTCAACTCTGAGAAGGACTGTTGGTAAAGCAGAGTGGATGGCGTCTATTCTTTGGCTCTATAAATCATTTTAAATCCCATCTAACCTAACAAAGGGGTGGATGGGTTGTTGGGTAGTCAGACCAACCTGGGAAAAGAGGGAATAACATAGGGGAGAACTGATCAGCTCTCTCACCAGCAGCTCCCCCAGAGCTACGCAGTGAAAGTAACCCATGAGAGACCTTGAAGAAGCTGTATCACAATAAGAAACGAAATGATGGGGATTTACTCTGAATTTAAAGTTTCAGAGTTCAAATTTCGTTATCACAAATTCTAAGGGGCTGGCTGTCAATTTATTCTAATATATTTTGTTATACTGAACTTTTCAACTGAAAAGATGGGGCCTCTGTAGATCTTTGTTAAACCAGATTTTTGGTGTATGTAATGTAATTTCTTTTGCAATATCAGCAGTTAAAAGAGAAAACTTCTCATATCCCATTTGCCTTCAACTGAGCACTAATAGTCAAAGCCCTACGCAACAGTAAAAATAAATCCAGATTCATGTCTTCTATAAGAAAGTTTCTTACCTCTGTATGTTGCTTGGAAATCTTTCCAGTTGGGGGCTCTTTTGCTCCCCTTTACTACAGCCAAGTCATACACAGAAGCTGACCTCTTGGAAGCTTACTGACTTGCCTTTCCAAGAAGTATACCCCCCTGGTCTTATGCTTCCCCTTCTCAGTTCTGTGAACAGGATTCTTTAAGGAACAAGCTCACATCCTGGGCAAGTGAGTGACACCTGGGTCACACCTCTTCTCCACAGCCCTTCACCTGATCCCTTTTTAAAGGAGAAATTACATCTCTTATTGAGGACAGACTCCTCAGCTTCTGAAGAAATGCTAGGTTCCCAGGAAGGCTAGGGGATTTTCTGAAAGTCTAGGGGTCTAAGAAAGGGGCGAAGGGAAGTTTTGCCCTTTCAAACATTTTCTCATAGCCACCACTATGTTTAGAAGGAAAGGGCAAAAAGACTAATGAACCGTCTAATCCTAGATTTTTTAGACAGTTGTTGAGAAGAGTCAGTGGAGAGCTGAGGGCCTGGAAATAGCCCACTGATCTTGGCAGCATGGGGATTTACTGGGCTTCTTATAACCACCACGTATATAATGCTAGTTTCTTCTTTCATTTGGTCATCCGTTAACTGAGCATATCCCTGTGTCCAGTGGGTTACAGCTATAACCCAGAGAGGTGGAGATCACTAGCCCTATTTTGAGGATGAGGGAAACAGCTCCATTTCTTGCCCAACAGCATATACGACAAATTATCAGAGTTTGAACTTAAACATACTCTTCTTCTAATTCCAACTTTCAGTACTATGCTCAACTTATTTTATTCATTAAATGAATATTTACTGAGTGTCTAACATATACTTAAACTGTGCTAGGCAAGTCATGACACTGACATGGAAGGTGACTTGGAAGCTATCTTTTGAGTATGAGCGGAAACTGATGCCTTCAGAGAGGAATGAATTTCACAAGTATGGTCGCAACTACTGCAAAGAGAGCAGGTGGATTAAAAAAGAGGCCAGCCTCCTAGAATGAGCTGAGACTCAGCATCAAGGAACTGAGAAAAACCCCAGAATGAGCTGAAACTCAGCATCAAGGGATTGAGAAAACCTTCTCCACCAAAAGGGGGAAGAGTGAAATGAGACAAAGTGTCAATGGCTGAGAGATTCCAGAGTCCAGAGGTTATCCTGGAGGTTATTCTTACGCATTGAATGGATATCACCTGTTTAGTTACGGTGTAATGGAGAGGCTGGAGGGAACTGCCTGAAAATGTAGAGCTGTGCTCCATGTTTCTTGAGGATGATTGAATAATGATATAGCTTTCACAATGTGACTGTGTGATTGTGAAAACCTTGTGTCTGATGCTCCTTTTATCTACCTTGTCAACAGAGGAGTAGAACATATGGAATAAAAATAAATAATAGGGGGAACAAATGTTAAAATAAATTTAGTTTGAAATGCTGGTGATCGGTGGAAGCGAGGGGTGAGGGGTATGGTAGATATAATTTTTTTTTCTGTTTTCGTTTTATTTCTTTTTCTGTTGTCTTTTTATTTCTTTTTCTGAATGGATGCAAATATTCTAAGAAATGATGAATGTGCAACTAAGTGATGATATTGTGAATTACTGATTATCTATGTTAATGTTATATTTCATTTGTTAAATTTTTTTAAATTAATAAATAAATTAAAAAAAAAAAAAAAAAGAGGCCAGCCAACATGAGACGGAAATCCTAGAATGAGCTGGAACTGATTCAAGGGATTGAGAACATCTCCTTGACCAAGGGGGGAAGAGCGAAATGAGACAAAGTGGGATGTCGATGGCTGAGAGATTCCAAACAGAGTCGAGGGGTTATCCTGGAGGTTATTCTTATGCATTGAATGGATATCACCTGTTTAGTTAAGGTGTAATGGAGAGGCTGGAGGGAACTGCCTGAAAATGTGGAGCTGTGCTCCGGTGGCCATGTTTCTTGAAGATAATTGTATGATGATATGGCTGTCTCAGTGTGACTGTGTGGTTGTGGGAGCCTTGTGTTTCCCTTATCAACGGACAAGTAAAACATATGGATTAAAAATAAATAAATAATAGGGGGAACAAATGTTAAAATAAATTTGGTAGATTAAAATGCTGGTGATCGGTGAAGGGGAGGGGTAAGGGGTATGGAATGTATGAATTTTTTTCTGTTTTCTTTTTATTGCTTTTTCTGGAGTGATGCAAATGTTCTAAGAAATGACTATGATGATGAATATACAACTATGTGATGATAGTGTGAGTTATTGATTATATAACAAGAATGGAATGATCACATGATAAGAATGTTTGTGTTTGTATGTGGTTATGTATCATAAATAAAAAATAATTAGAAAAAAAAAGGAGGCCAGCTGCAGTAGTTTGAATGGCCACCCAACGTTATCAGAGCCTGAGCGCTAGAACCTGTAAACGTTACCGTGCTTGAAAAACAGGACTTTTGCAGGTGTGATTAATTTAAGGCTCTTGCGATGGGGAGATTAACCTGGTTTCAAGGCAGGGTCTAAATACACAAGTGTCAGTATCTGAGAGGGAAAGGGAGACTTGACACAGCAGAGATGGTGATGTGGCCACAAGGCAGATGGAGTGCCGCAGATGGCAGCCAGGAAAGCTGGAGAGGGCAGGGAAAGGATTCTCTCTCAGTGCCTCAGGCAGGAGCATGATCCGGCCAACACCTGATTTCGGCCCAGTGATACTGATTTAAGACTTGTAGATTCCAGAACTGTGAAAGAATACATTTATAAACTTATCATATAATTTAAGAAAAAAAAGGGAGGGGGGCTGCTGATCCAAAGGTGACTTTAAATTACTTAGCACTTCTGGAATCTTATTTGTTAACAACAAAAATTTGGTCCTAAATAAGATACTATGTGAAAGAACTTCATAGGTTGTAAGATACTCTGTGAAAGAACTTCACAGGTTGTAATGCCCTACACAAGTGTTAATTAATGCTTACTCTACCACTGTGGTTACTACAGAGGTTATAATTAACCTGAATAAAGGTCTTTCAGACAAAATAGTTGTTATAGTGTATTTTTCCCACACAGCTCTTGGGAATTTCCCAATTCGGGTGCCTGAAGAAATTACTTCAGGGCTGCTGGATTCAGAGGGTAGGTAATAAGGCAGAATGCTAGGGGTCTCCTTCATGACATGTAATTCTTCAGAATTTGCCCACACCTCATTCTCCAGTTACTCCAGCAAAATTTGCATTGTCAGTAAATAGTAAACAAAGCTCCTGATGATGTAATGTTGTCACACTTCATTCCAAAGGATTTAACAACGCAGAGAGCCACACAGGGGGCAGGGCCTGCTCTTTCCAAACAGAGAACATTATCTGTTCTTCCTATATCTGGAGTGAAAATTCATGAGAACCTTTCTAATCTTGTAATGCTAAACCCCAGTCAGGGGAAAAGCCGGTTTGAGGAAGGGGGAAATGAGGGAATAAAATAAACATAATCTTTCTCTAGGATTAGTTTATGCAACTTGATTGTTCAGCTCTGGCCTGTAATAGCCAATACTAAATTTTAAATAAAGACACCTTAAAGAAAAAGTGCGTGACCCAGACATTTTTTCTTGAATATATATATATATTTTTGAAAAAGCAAGAAACGCCACCCCCTTCCCATTTCTCAATCATTTTATTATTCGGTAATTAAGATCCCTCATGAGGTCAAATGACTTGCCAAAGTATTTCCTCTCAGACATGGTTAAATCCTATCAAATCCCAAGGATTAGGACCAAATAATAGATGGCTTCATGCCTCAATTTAGCCAAGAATCATCATCCCATTGAACGCCCTGCAGGGGCCGACATTCAAGAGAAGGCTGGACTTCCGCGTGGATCTGAGCCTACTCCTCCACTGTCCCATCCAGGATGCGATTAAAGGAGAATGGGCAAAACTTGTACCCGGTCCCGGCATAGAATTTGTTCTGGAACTCCACCCTGTTATCAGAGGGCAAGAAAAGGGGGATTAAATGCTTAGGTTAAAGGATCGCAGCTTGAAGGAAGAACTTCTGTAAAATCAACACAGGGTGGGAAAGGCATGCCAGGGAGGGCAGCCCAGGTGGATGGTTGCCACCACAATCCCCGGCCTCTGGGGCTTTTCCAAACCCTTCCCCTGCCTGCCCTTCCCCTTCTCCAGCCCTCTGCCTGAGACCCCATAGCCCACAGCAGCACAACCTCATCCCCAGAGAATGAACCTCACCAGGCCCCAACACAAGCAAAGATATATTCACTCCGCAGCATTATCTGATGTGCTGGGGTGAGATTCCACTGTCTTCCATTGCCATTCTGATTTTAAATTTGTGGGACTTATACTATTGCGGAACCAACAGAACCTTGCCTTATATCTTATAGTTTATGTAATTGACACTATATATGATAATGTGTTTTATTGTGTTAGAGTTAATTTCCCTAATGACAAGGTGGGGAAATGATGTTATAACCTGAGGCAGAGGACACTGTGATTCTCTCAACTCAATGCACAAGCATAACATTTTTTTCTTCATGGAGGGAGGAAGGAAACATAAGGAAAAGCTGAAGACATCTGTTTGGCTTAAAGATATACACAGCACTATTCTTGGCTGAAATATGGCCTGGGAGAAAACCAGAAGCCTAAACAAAGGCTTTCATATTCATAAACCTGCTGATGGGCAATTGTTTGGGGACACATCTCCTGCAGATGCCTTCCTCCTTGCAGTATCCTGCCTCTGTTTCTACTTTCTAGAGGGTTGAATACCTTGTTCTATTGGAATAACTGTTGCACTCAGCAGTAAGAGCCAAACATCTTGGAATGGCTCTGCATGCCCTCAACAGCCTATTTCAGACCTGTCACCTTATCAATACAGGTCACTCATTCTGAAGCTAATTATGAAAACAAGTGTTAATTTAACATTTAAGAGGGAAAGGGTGAATGGGAATAAGCATTTAATATAAGGCAACCACTATGAGTATGTGTGAATATATATATATAATATGAATATATTAATATCAATATCATTTATTATTAAAATATATTACATCATTTAATGTTATTCTCAGGTGACTAAACTTATACTACCAAAAAATGTGCAAGTTGCAAACATTCCACACTGGGTTACAACGTGAGCCCAGTTAGCTGGCCCTCCAGACCATCTCCTTTGCCTACTCCACCCTGAGCTCCTTCAGTCCAACCATCCTTACCAGTGAAGTCGCAGGGCATGCAGGAAAGCAGAGAGGCCTTCCATGATAAGAAGGATGGCCACTGTCAGAGTAGCAAATATGGCAAAAATGATAAAGACTGCAATGAGTCCTCCCCAGCTTTGCTGGCGAAGGCCAATGTTCATCACCATAGTCCACAGCACTTCAGACAGTTCTGCAAGATGCAAGAGTGAGATGCATTCTCAACCACAGGCTTTATCTTGAAAATGCAGATTCTTATACTTTAGTCCTGGAGTGCGTACCCCATGACTCAGCAATTCCACACCCAGATGGAGAACTCAGACACGTATGTGCTCAGGTATGGACATGATAAATGTCCAAAGCAGCTTTATTCACCCTGGTAGAATTTCCATCAAGGAAACTGGTCAAATAATTGGTGGCATATTATGCACTAATGAAAGGGAACAAACTATAATTATTGGCAACAACATGAATAAATTCAACATAATGTTACAGGATGGAAGTAAAGCATAGAAGAATGCATGTAATATGCAATATCAGTCTATTTATATAAATTCAAAAACATGAAAAATACACTAAATTGTCTAAATAAAAACTGAAAGCAATTTGAACTGTGCTATGCTGAGGAGCTCATCTGGTCTCTCTACCCCAAGGCCCTTAGATATGGCAGAAGCACCCAGAACTTCCTCGAATGCTATTTTCCTCTGTTCCACCGACCTCCCCAGGCAGTAGCATAACCATAGTACCACCTTATTTTTACAGAGCCTTGAGAGTTGAAGCCACTTTATTCACAGTAACTCATTAGAGCCTCACAACATCCCATCAGGAAGGCAGGCATTTAATTTCCAGGTTTCACTCAAATCTTTCTGTTTTCTCCATCCTGTTATTTTTAAGCATGTGTCAAAATAGATAATATATGAATATATGCCAATCAAAATTATTCTAATGGTATTAATATTCACATAAATAAATTAGTTTTATTTTGTTTTAATGAAGCAAATAATTAGGTTATTTTATTTGGTAGAAATAATTTGTTTTAGAAAAAGGTTTAAATGAAACTATTTTATAAGTCCACCGATATAAGCAAAAAATAGAACCTCCCTCACCATAGGTCTCTGAGTGACACTGATGATGGCGTGATAGACATGACAGAATAGTAATTTGTATTGTTTTAAGCTGCTGAGGTTTTGGGGGTAAAATAGACTGCCGCTTACTCTAGCCTAGCCTGACCAGCACAGTAAGCTAACTGCTATAACCACAAATGAAAGCGAAAGCCCACACAGGTTAAACTAATTGCCCGAGTTGAGCTGCAGCTAAAAGTAGTGGAAGAGGAACTAGAATTTAAGCCAGTATTTTAATTTTTTTCCACTCTATGAAACTACCTCTTTAAGCAAATTTGGCAGTAGGGCATGAACGGTGGCTACAGGAGTATACCTAGTAGGAACTTTCAGAATGACCCAGGGAGTGGACAATGCCAGAAAGCCATGAGCCATATAGGTTTTCTGGAGTCAAATTACCCCCTCAGTGGGCACAGGCTGGCCAGAGAGTTCCCCAACACACAATGTCACACCCTGACCTTGGCTGAAAATGGCAAAACTCCTCCCCTTGTCCTATCCAGACTCAGCCCTATTGTGTCCTAAGTCTCCAAACCAAAACTGAAGTTGGAGCTGAAGGCTGATCCACAGGAAGCCCTGGGATCTACTCTGGGAGAAAGATGGCAGTCACTGCATTACCTCTTCACATGAGTGTACATCAGGTGCTCATGGACGTCTTTGCTGCAGGAACTCAGAGGACTGAATAAATTAAGCATTTGTGTGCATATGGAAGTGTATGTGTGTGAGGAAGGAATGTGTTTTTGCAAGGAAACCCTGAACAGTTAAGATCAAACCAAAGCCTGAGCACTTAGATTCTACATTCCTACTGAAAATCAGTAATCTAGGCACTTTAATTACTTCGGTTTCTATCTATTTAGCACACACCTTGGCCTGGCTTCTCTGTTCCAGGCATTATGCTCAGTGCTTGGAATGCAGACATGAAAGCCAGGGTCCTTGCTGTCCAGGAACTCAGAGTCTAATGAGGAGACAAGCTAATCAAGACAGAATCAAGACTGACTATCTGTGCCAGGATAGGGGTACTCCCAGAAACCAGAGAAGGACACATAATCCAGACAGGAGAAAGATTTCCAGTAGGTGCCATCAGACTGAATTCTGAAGCAGCAGGTGGAAGGAAACTAAGGAAGGGAAGAAGATTTCAGGCAAGGTTGCTGCAAGAGCAAACACAGGGACCCAGAGAGCATGGTACCTTCAGGAGTTCTTCAAAGTAGTTCCTTATAGTCATTGCATATGAAATGGGTGTGTACAGGGGCCTGGGGAACACTGAGGGAAATCAGCAAGTGATGAGGCTGGAGAGGAAGGCAGAGATCAAGGGAGGAACTTACAAAGCAAGGTTGTTGAATCAGGATTCCTAACATTAATCAACTCTAGAGCTTGCATCTTGAGCAAGATTGGCTCCTGGCCAGGCCCAGGTGTCTGTGAATTCACCAAGAAGTCAGCTCTACCCATTGTCAGCTCAGTAGGTAGCTAACAGCTCCCTAACTACCACTCCACCCACCCACCCACCCCTAATGCTCACAACCAAGGCAGGCCTCTCAAAAGTCCTACTGGGAAGGTGTGGTAGGTTAAAAATGACTGCCCCAAAATGTCCATACTTGGGTGGTGCAATGGTGGCTCAATGGTAAGAATTATTGCCTGCTAAGCTAGAGCTGGGGTTTGATTCCCAGAGCCTGTCCATACCAAAAAAATATGTCCATACCCTAAATCCTAGAACCTAGAAATATATTATCTTATGTGGCAAAGGGTCTTTGCAGATAAGATTAAATTAAGGGATCTAGAGATAGGGAGATTTAGATTTTTTGGGTCAGTATGATGCAATCACAAGGGCCTTACAAGAAGGAGGCAAGGTGCAAAATTTATTTTTGGGGGTAGTGCATTACCTAATTTAACATGTATGGTCAATTTAGTTGAACACCATAAGTACATGAAATCTTGAATAGGAAGTGAGCTTTTGTTGGTTTGTCCAGGTTAGTGTGATGCCCCAATATATCCCAGAGTAACCTGGGCAGTGAATAAAGAAGCATTTGCAAAGTCCTCTTGGGGGGCTGGGGAGAAAGGAAATATTCAAATTCCTCATGTGGAGAACTTCTGATATTCTCACAAGCAGTGGGGACAACCAAATCAATAGGCTGAGCCCTCGATCTTGGGGTTCACCCCTATGAAACTTATTCCTACAAAGGTTGGCTAAGCCTACATGAAATTAGGACTAAGGATCTTCCTCAGAGAACCTCTTTTCTTGCTCAGATGTGGCCTCTCTCTCTAAGCTAACTCGGCAGGTAAACTCATTGCCCTCCCCCCACTACACTCCCAGGGATGTAAGTCTCCCTGGCAATGTGGAACAGAAATCCTGGGATGAGCTGGGACCCAGCATCAAGGGATTGAGAAAGCCTTATTCCCCACCAAAAGGGGGAAGAGAAAAATGAGACAAAATAAAATTTCAGTGGCTGAGAGATTTGAAACAGAATCAACAGTTATCCTGGAGGTTACTCTTGTACATTATATAGATACCACTTTTTAGTTTATGGTGTATTGGAGTGGCTAGAGGGAAGTACCTAAAACGGTTGAGCTGTGTTCCAGTAGCCTTGATTCTTGAAGACAATTGTATAACTATATAGCTTTTACAATGTGACTACTGTGATTGTGAAAACCTTGTGTCTGATACTCCTTTTATCCAGGGTATGGACAGATGAGTAGAAAAATAAGGATAAATAACTAAATAAAGGGGGGCAGGTAAGGAGTAAACAAAATTGGGTGCATTGAAATACTAGTGGTCAATGAGAGGGATGGGATGTATGATTTTTTCTTTTTATTTCTTTTTCTGGAGTGATGCAAATGTTCTAAAAAAAATGATCATGGTGATGAATACACAACTATGTGATGATATTATGAGCCATTGATTATAGACGACGTATGGACTGTATGTGTGTGAAGATGATGTGTCAATAAAAATAATTAAAAAATAAAAAAGAGGGAGGTAGGAGTATAAGTCAAAGAGAGGGGACAACAGAAGCTAAAGTTGGGAGTCCAATCCCACTCCAGAAGGCTGCATGCTTCATCCACCACAGAAGCTTTGAACAATCAGCAAAAACTGACAGAACATCTTTCACAAAGCCCCAGAAAACAGTCAAACAGTTAAGGAACTGCAGTAACAGGGCAGGGGCCAAATCCAAAGAGGCCACTTAAGAGCAACAGGATTTCATGGCACCCTGGCTGGCCCCTTCCTTTCCCCTCACCAGCTTGGCAGGGAGCCAGTCCTCCAGTGTGGATCCCTGGTCCTGATTCTGAACCCTCATGCACACTGGGAGCATGACTGGCCCAATCTGTCTGGTGGTGGCCTGAGGAACTCACCATCCCAGAACCTGCCCTGTGTATAGAAAGCAGCCTACAGAACTTTCCTACAAAATGCCATGGGAGAGCAGTCAAATTATGCTGCCAGGAGCAAGAGATTGCTGGCTGAGGACATACAGTGCAGTGCTGGCCCATGA
>PVIY010018007.1:0-48413 GCA_004026745.1 Myrmecophaga tridactyla
TTTTTTCTCTATTATTGTTTTATTTCTTTTTCTGATGTCTTTTTATTTCTTTCTCTAAATCGATGCAAATGTTCTAAAAAATGATGAATATGCAACTATATGATAATATTAAGAATTACTGATTGTATATGTAGAATGGAATGATATATTAATGTTCTCTTGTTAAGTTTTTTAATTAATAAAAAGTTTAAAAAAAATTAAAAAAAAATGCTAACAGTAGTTTTGTTAATGGATGATTTATTTTTCTTTCCAAATTTTCCTAAATATTATGTAATGTGCTTACTTTTATAAAGAAAAATATGTTTTAACAATTCCCCTTTTTCCTTTTGGGATGGCTTAAATCTATCGTGAGGAATTAGAAGGGGATTAGATGACCATGTGTCTTAGTTTTCCAAAACTCCTGTGACAAATACCATACAATGGGGTGGCTTAAAAACAAGAATTTATTGGCTCCCAGTTGCAGAGGTTGGAAGGCTTGCTTCCTCCTGGGGATGTAGCATTCTGGCTGGCCAGCAATCCTTTGGTTCCTTGGATTTCCTGTCATGGCCATATCCTCTTCTTTCTCCTCCAGGTTCCATTGACTTCCAGCTTCCAGCTCCTCCCCATAGCTTTCTCTCTTTTGGTTTGAATTTCTTCTGTTTACAAAGGACTCCAGTAATCTGGATTAAGGCCCAACCTCATTCAGTTGGGCCACATCTTAACTAAAATAACATTTTTTTTTTTTTGATTGCATGGTCCGGAAATTGAACCTGGGTCTCCTACATGGAAGGCAAGCATTCTACCACAGAAATACCCATGCATCCAAAAATAACATTTTTGAGAGCTCTCATTTACAATGAGTTCATACCACAGAAATGCAGATCAAGACAAAGAATGTATCTAAATTAGGGTACATAATTCAATCCAACACACTCCAGATAAAATCAATCTCCTGTCTTTGTGACCTTGAATCAATCAATCTACCTTCTCTAATTCAATTTGCTCTATTGTAAAGTGAGAAAATCTACTTCATAGGGCTGGTGCGAGCATTAAGTGAGATAATCTGGTAAAATTCTTATCACAAGTCTGGCTCAGTGTTAGTGATCACAGAGTGACCACAGAGGCCCCGGTCCATTATTCCACGGGACACCATGAATCCCACATCATATCACCTGGCTGTGCTAGGTAGGTAGTTATGAGTAGAAGGTAGAAATGCCAATTCTCTGCTTACTGATCTCTACGTTTATACCATATGTTGTGAAAGAAATTGGCTTTAGAATGAGAAGTGATTTGTTTCTCTCTAGCAGTAATAGAAGCTCACCTTGTAGCTCCCAGGAAAAATTGATTCCAATCTTTCCTTTCCAGTTCCTACTGGCAAGGAAGGCAGTCATTCTGTCTTCGATATGGACTGGAAAACTCCTGGGTATTGTGGGAATGGAGAAGATGAAAGTGAATGGGATGGGGTACTGTGATGGTGGCTCAGTGGCAGAGTCCTTGCCTGCCATGCTGAAGACCCGGGTTCGATTCCCTGTGCCCACCTGGAAAAAAAAATGAATGGGACTGATACTTGGGTATGGGGGGAGGTGGGGGGATATTTTATTTTCTGTTGTACTTGTTCCTGAGTTCTGAATGCAATGTGGAAAGAAGGTGGGCCCCTGTATTAGTTAAGTTCCTAGGCAGTTTCATCCAATAATATGGCTTCATTCTCTGTAATGTATGGCTTCATTCTTCTTTCTCTGAAAGCATGACTCTATGCTTTCTCCTCTCCTGACTTCTCTAAGTTCAGATGTGTATGTGCCTTGAGTAGTCTGACATCTTTACTTGGGTGCAATTTAATATATACAAAATTAAACTCTTAAATTCATGTTTTTTCTGCAAATCTACAACTTTAATTTAAAAAATCAAATACCAAAAAAAAAATAATAACTAGCTGAAGAGTCTATATAGATGTGCTTTATTACATATAGGGAATTGGTCTCTATAGCAATTTTGTTGGGAAGGTTGTTTTTTTCTCACAATGAATAGGTGAATGATGTTTTTCAAATTATTTCATAATCTACTGTGATGGCTATCTATGCTTTCCCTCCTTTAGTTAGCTAACAGGGTGGATTTCAAATTTTGAATTTTAAGTGTTAACTTTGCATTCCTGTTGACCAATGTCTCTTGACCATGATGTCTTATCCTTGTCATATGTTGGTGGATCAATATGTCTACATTCTGTTAAGGATTTTGTGAACATTCTCCTGAGGTATATTGGTCTGCAGTTTTATTTCTGTGTGATATCTTTGCCAGGTTTGGTATCAGGGTAATACTGGTGCCCTACAGTTTACCGGGAAGTGTTCCTTTTTGCTCTACTTTCTGAAAGAGGGTAGGGGTGGTGTTTTTCTTCTTTCAAGTTCATAGAAGTCATCAGGAAAGCCATCTGAGTTCGAAGTTGACTATGTGGGGATGATTTCATCATTAGTTTAATTTCTTTGGCAAAAATGTAACTTTTTAAAAAACTAAAAACAAAAGCTCTTTATACTTCTTGTCCCACTGCATCCCAACCTTCTCATCCTCCTGTCTTCTCCATGTCAGAAAACAGCACCACTAAACACCCAGTTGTTTGAAGGGAAATTTAGGAACCATTCTCAATTATTCCTTTTCTCTCATCCACTACATCCAATTCATCAATTGGTTTTATCTCTGAAATATAGCCTGCCTCTTGCCCCAACCCCAACTTCATCTCCATTGCCATAGTCCAGTTCAGGTCATGGATTTCTCTCCAGACCACTCTTCACATAGCAGCAACACAATGCATTAACAAGGTAAGTCAGATAACAGAAACTGGCAAAGAAACCTCCCATGGCTTTTCATTGCACCTAGAATAAAATCCACACCCCAATTCTGGACTGCAAGGCCTTTGTGACCTCATTCCCGTTACCGCCACCAACCTTTAATTCAGACACACAAGCTTCATTTCTCTTCATCAGATACATATCAAGGAACAAGATTTTGGAGGGTCTTGTTTTGAGCCTGGGATGACCTTTGCCCTGGCACAATTTTGATGTGTGCTTGGTCTGGGGTAATCAGGGGTATCAGTTGGGGGGAATGACAAGATGATGATGAGCTCTTGGTGAAGAACCACTGTTTTTCTTTCTTCTAACAGGAAGGCTTTTAAAATAAAATGAATGGATCAAATGACTGAAAAGGGATTCCCTACCTCAGGGCCTTTGCATTCACTGTTTATTCTTTATGTAGAACACTATCCCATATATATATGCAGGGCTTGCCCTTTCTTACTTTACATCTTTGCTTCAAAGTTCCCTTCTCCCTCCCTGTGTGGAACATGACATTCAGGGATGAAAGTCTCCCTGGCAATGTGGGATATAACTCCCAGGGATGAACCTGGCCCGGGCATTATGGGATCGACAATGCCTTCCTGACTACAAGGGGGAAAAGAAATGTAACAAAATAAGGTAATAGTGGCTGAGAGAGTTCAAACAGAGTCAAGAAGGTATTCTGGAGGTTACTCTTATGCCAGCTTCAGGTAGATAATGCTAATTACCACAGTTTGCCAAACCCTAAACAAAACCATTCCTGGTAATCCTAAAGACCACCTAGGGCTCTATCTGAGATTCTACAAATGTTTCATGCACTAAGATTATTTTCTAGAAACGTACAACCTCCAGATGGTTCCTAGTCCAGATAAGTCCTGAAACCCAGAGAGGCCAGACTCTCTAAGAACATCAATTAGTTCTATCCCCTGATCCCATATTATTGACACCTCTTTCCAACATGAAAAAGTTAGAATGGGCATAGCCCAAATACCTCTAAAGATTGGGAGAAGGATCAAAGGTGATGGAGGAGTTCTAACAGAGAAGATAGGAATTAACAAATGAATATGACTACTGAATTATTATACTGATATTTCTTCTGGTCTTCAGTCTCTTGGAGCAGCTAGAAGGAAAAACCTGAAATTGTGGAATTGCAACCCATACCAAACTTTGAAATTTGTTCTATAACTACTTGTTACAATATACTTTGAAATTTATTGCTTTTTTGTATTTATGCTATATTTTATAATAAAAATGTTTTTTTAAAAGTTCCCTTCTCAATGAGGCCTTCCTCAAATCTTATAAAAAATGTAATTCCTTTGCCCTTTTTCACCTCCACTGCTTTGTCTTTTTCCATAACATTATCATCATTTACCCAGCTATATATTCTATTGAGTAATGTGTTTACTGTCTGCCACCCCCCACTAGAATGTAAGCTCCATCAGGGAGTGGTTTTGTCACTTTTGTTCACTGCAGATTGCCAGCTTCCAGGCCAGTGTTTGGTATGTCACACACGCTCATTAAATAGCTATTGGACGAAGGAATGCTGGCATCAGAATCACTGGTTCTTGTGATGGGGAAAATTTCTGAGCCAAAGCATCCTGAGGAGAAATAGCATCAAACCTGAGATTGAACAGGACAGAAAAGATTAAAATGACACCAAACAAAAAACCTCACTCAAGTTGAGTATATATTCCAAGGCTAAAAAATTATACATTACTTAGATTTAATGGCGCTATGACCTAAGGTAATTAGAATGAAAAAACAATAGCATATTTTAAGACAGAATTTGCAGGTTATTTATTTTGTAATTTAAGGTGTATTATGGGATACTGTGGTGCCTTTGGGGGATTGTAGGGCTAATTGTCGGACTGAACACTAGGAGGCAGTGCTGTATGTTCTAGAGGAGAACTTAGTTCCTGTTTTAGCTGTCCTAGGAACTTACTGTGTGTCCTTAGGCGAGCCACCTACTAACCTTGAGCCTTTGAGTCCTTATCTGTAATGGAAAGAAAATAGATTAGACACATTCTAAGTTCTTCCATCAATGCTGACATTTTGTATTTGATTCAGTGTAAGATGATATTGATTTACTTAAGCCTCATTTCATCTAACATCTGTCTTTTTGTTTATTTATCAGATGTCCTCACTGTTGGTGCAGAGTAAATTCTACCATTTCAAGCCACTGCTTAGGATGGCTGCCTCAAGGGAAAAGAATTTATTTCCTTCTCCAGTTCTCTTTCTTTTCCTCTTTTCAGTTTTTTACTTTTGTGCATTCTAAAATGTAAGAAGATAATGCAAACAAGATTATAGCAACTAATATATAGGCTTTGCTCTTCTAAAAGTGTTTTACATATCTCAGGGAGAGCGCACAGCTATCTAATAGGTAAACACCAAGGTCCTAAGGGCTTGAAATGACTCATCATTGGGTGAAATGGCTCACCCAAGTGGATGGCCCAAGTTTTGGCCCATCTACTTGGGTCAAACTCCCCAAGTGTCACTTGGATGACAAGTACATCCTTTGCCCTTTCTCCCATATTTTGCTGCTTTTCCAAAACTGAGTTTTCTCAGGATTGTGAATTCATCATGAGTTGCTACCTGGCTGTGAAAAACTCTGTCTTAGAGATACAACATGACATCTGACTCAAAACACAAACAGCCTCAGCTCAGATGGGTGACTGTGAAAAGCTGTGGCTTTGTCTGCACTGAATTTTTCCGTTTGCATTTTCTTTCCTTCTTGGAAGCAATTTGGTTTCCTAGGGTCTGTTTTTTGTTTTTGTTTTTGTTTTCCAGGCATGGTGAAATTCTTGGTGGAGAGTTGCTTCTGGGAGTTATGACCTCCCTTGTACTTAGGATCCATCCATTGGGCTGAACTCATGGAAAAAAATTACTGGCAAATTGCTTTGAAAAAGAGGGCATAAAATTTTTGAAGTCACAGTAATAGATACGTTTCTATGTTTTTCCTGAGCTCTTGCTATATTTATTGCTCATTGGCTTGAATTTTCAGCACCACCTCTTTCAGACATGTCCAGGAAATGCCTCATTTATTTCTTCTACTGCTAAACTTAGTCAAAACTGTCAGCTGATAATGAATTTGGAGTCTTGGGTTGTTGGGAGCCTCCATGATTCTTAAAGGCTCTTGCGGAATTGTAGAATCAGAGCATATCCTGTAAATGTATCTTTGGAAGTTCAGTTTTGGATGAACTTAGGAGGACATCTTAGTAGCAAAATAAGTTACATTCCAGCACTGGACAAAGTGGCTCCATTGTTTTGTGGAGCTCTTGCTTGAGAAGCCAAACTGTACTAGACTTTGTTTGAACTAAACCCTAACTTTGGTTAACTTGGGGGCCAATAAAATTGAAACAGATGGTATTGGATCTTAGTGGGACAAGGTGAAAAAACTCATCCCCAGATATTTGTGAATGATTAAGCATATGAGAGGTAATGTGCTAGGTCCCTAGGCAGTCAGGACACATGACCCATGAGAGCTCATGGTCTTGGAGGGGAGACAAATTCAACAAATATTTATTAAGGTCCTACTACATGCTAAGCATCAAATAAGACACACTGTCTTATTTGGTGCCATCATAGAGCTTCAGTTCTGCGAGGAATGTGCTCTCTAGTAGGGGACATAAGAGGCTATAAGATCCCATAGGCGGTACCCTAACCTGGGAGACTGGGAAAAACTTCCTAGGAGAAAGTGACATCAAAGTCATATCCTTAGGGATGTATGGGAATTAGCCAGATGGAGGCTGCCTTGGGTCTGATGAATTCAGTCCTGAGGAAAACAAAGGGCTTAGTCAGATGGGGTACATGACCATTGCTGGAAATGAAATAAATTCAGACTGGCTGGAAAGGGTGAGTACCACGTGAGGCTGGTAATTGTAGGTGTATAGAGAGATGAGGCTGAAGAGGGGAGCAGAGGCCAGGAAGCAGAGCCTATGCCATAATAAGGAATTTGGGCTCACTCTGAGGGTTCTCCTTCACAAAGATTTAAGTAGGGAAACAAAATGACGCAGTCTGTGGCTTTGATAATCTGTCTACAATTCTATCCGATAAGTCCTCTAATGTAAATTGCATGATTGTGCAGGGAATGCTTCTACACCTTATTCAAGGAGGTTGAAGCAGGGTATAGGGAGAGCAGCATAGGTGGGCTATGTCTGTTGAAGTCAGCAGCTCTTGGTTTACTCTCTGGGGCTCTTGGAATCTCGAGGCACCCCAGGCAGTAGCCACCTTCTCTGAAGGTTTTATCTTCTGTGCATCTCTGCTAGGTTGTCTGCTCAGATGCCAGGGGTGTTCAGGTTAGATACAGTCCCCATCCTTCATTTTGTATCACATGCTTAAGGCCCTCCTGCTACCCTGAGTCTTTGGTAGTCTTTTTATTTAAAAAAAATTTTTTTAATATAGTGTAACATATATACAAAGTAAAGAAATAAAAAGCAATAGTTTTCAAAGCACTCTTCAACAAATGGTTACAGGACAGATCCCAGAGTTTGTCATGGGCTACCATATGATCCTCTCAGATTTTTCCTTCTAGCTGCTCCAGAATATAGGAGGCTAGAGGGTTTAAATGTTTTTCTATCATCACAATAGACTTTTTTCCCTCCTTTTTTTTGTGAAAAATAACATGTATACAAAAAAGCTATAAACTTCAAAGGACAGCACCACTATTAGTTGCAGAGCATATTTCAGAGTTTGACCTGGGTTACAATTCCACAATTTTAGGTTTTTACTTCTAGCTGCTCTAAAATACTGGAGACTCAAAGAGATATCGATTTAGTGATTCAGCATTCATATTCATTTGTTAAGTGCTATCTTCTATGTATAATTCCACCACCACATTTGATCTTTCCATACCTGTCTTTAGAGGTGTTTGGGTTATGGCAATTCTAAATTTTTGATATTGGAAGGGTCTGTCACTAATGTGGGGTAGAGAGATGGAACTATGTGATGTTCTGGAGAGGCTAGGTTTCAGAACTTATCTGGACCAGGGACCCATTTGGAGGTTGTAGGTTTCTGGAAAGTTACTCTAGTGCCTGAAACCCTCGTGGAATCTTATGAATTTCCCTAGGTGTTCTTTAGGATTGGCTGGAATGGTCCTGGTTGGGGGATGGCAGGTTATGATAGGTAGTAGCAAGGTCTACCTTACACTTGTGTAAGAGCAACTTCCAGCGTAGTCTCTCGACTCTATTTGAACTCTCTCTGCCACTGGTATTTTATTAATTACCCTTCTATTCCCCCTTTTGGTCAGGATGTAATTGTTGATCCCACAGTGCCAGGTCTGAATTCATCCCTGGGAGTCATCTCCCACGTTGCCAGGGAGAGTTTCACCCCTGGATGTCATGTCCCATGTAGGGAGGACGGCAGTGATTTCATTTGCAGAGTTGGGCTTAGAGAGACTGAGGACACATCTGAGCAACAAAAGATGTCCTCCAGAAGTAAACTCTTAGGCATGCCTATTGGTAGTCTAAACTTCTCCGCTACCTACATAAGTTTCACAAGAGTAAGCCTGATGATCGAGGGCATGGCCTATTGATTTGGGTATCCCTACAGTTTGACACAGTATCAGGGGGTTCCCTGATGGTAAGGTTTAATAGTTCCATATTCTTTCTCTTCTCACTTTGCCAATACTTTTTGATTATCTGCTTAATGTACTCTAGGATGTATCCAGGCATTACAATTATCTATACATGATTAAAGATCTCTTTCTTATTCTGTGCTTCCTGTGTTTCACTTGTTCAAATGAGCTATACAGATAGGTTGAATTAAATTATGCACTACAGAAAATTTCAGTTCCAGATAAAATAAACCTTTCTTCCATTGGTCTCAAGAAGTATGTGTGGTTCTAAAATATAGACACTACCTTCCTTACCTCTGTGTTCTAAATTACTTTAACCCCAACCTGTTTGGCTTCATTCTTATCTCTAAATATCAGGTTACATATATAAAACAACTTCTCAAAATCCAGAAATAATAATCACCACTCCGGACTTAATGTTGGCACTCTTTTGATGTGTTTGCACGTTTCCCCTCAGAGTGAAAATTCAAGGGCAGGCTGAATTTTGTCATTGTAGTTGTAAAAGCCATTGTGGGTTTAGGCACTTGTTTATCACCAGCCCATCTTCACAAATTCAGAAACTTCTGGCTTATATTGGAGCCACTACAATACCCACTGGAGAGAGAAATCCAGGGCTTGGTGGGGAGATTCACCTAAAGCTGGAAAGTGGATGCTCTTCTTCTTCCCCCTTCTTCCTCTACTTGCTTGAGTTGTTACTGCCTAAGTCTTGCCTCATGCTGTGGTGCTGTAAACTTACTCTCTGGGGCCCATGGGCTTGAATTCTGGTTCTGCTGTCTGAGAGGTTTATGGCCTTGGGAAAGTTACATGAGCCTTTCTGAGCCGCAGCTTCTTCACCTGTGTGATGGAAATAGAAATGACTTCCATTGCATTGGTCTTGCGAGACTAGCAGGTGCTCCATAAATAGCTCTAAAGAAAACCAGTAGGATCAAGGGCAAAGCAACCTCCAACAATTGCATCCTGACCAAAAGGGGGAATAGAAGTGTAATTAATAAAGTATCAGTGGCAAAATGGGCTCTGGTAGTGCCATTGAGGAGAAAACAGACTTGGCATTTGCAGTATAATGAAAAAACAGAAACAAAAACATGGCTGGTCTTTGTCATGGGTTTCTGGGGAAGCAACCTCTGAATCTTTGGAATTTCTTATGATAAGAGTGCTTTTGTTCTTCATGGTGGGCTTGGGACCATACCTGATGGTTCATATGCTAATGAGATGACAAGGAGGGGCAACCACTCTTGCAGTCTTAGGATGGGGGCTGGCGATGTTCAATCTAGTGATTAGGGGGCTTGGGTTTTGAGCTACCTCATATCAGCCTACCTCCCCAACCACGGGGAGGGAAGAGGGAGCTGCGGATTGAGTTCAACCATATGACATAATGAGACCCCATCTAAACTCAGTACCCTCACAGCTGTGAGGAGTTCCATGATTGAGAAAACACATCACTATGATGCCTGGAGAGTGATGTGCTCAGACTCCACATGGAGAGGCCATGGGAGCTTGAGTTTGAGATCCTCCCAGACCTTACCCTGTGTGTCTCTTCTTTTGGCTTCTCCTTATTTATTTCCTTTGACTATAATAAAGCTATAATCATAAGTGCAGTGCTTCCAGAGTTCTGTGAGTCATTTGAACGAATCATCGAACCTGAAGGGGTTGGTGGGAACCCCTGAATTTGTAACCAGCTTTTCAGAAGTGCAGGCGTCCTGAGCCCCAGAACTTGTGACTGAAAGACAATCTTGTGAAGGTTGCCCTTGAGCTGTGGGATCTGGTTTAACTTGGGGTAGAGTCAGAATTAAATTACGTTGAGTGATTCTGCAGTCTTTGCAGTTGCTGAAAGAGGTTTTGGTAACCTTCACAGCATCTCTGTCTTTGTATTTTTCATCTACTAATGATTCTTTCAATGTTTTGATTAAATCCCATTTTTGTAATTTTCATTTATTGTACAGGTATTTTTGTCTTGGAAGTTTTAGAATATCAAATGTTGATTTAAAACATCATGTCTAAGGCTAGTCCTTGGAATCCTTATTGCCATTCAGAGATCTTGTGGTTATTGGAATTAATGGACTCTGGAATATTATTGAAAAGGGAACATAGGATGAAGGGCTGATGCTCTGAAGGGTTCCTGAGATGAAATCCCATGGTAGTGGTTGTATTAGTTACAGTAACCTCTAAAATGCTGTAAGAGATTCCAAATACAGTGCTCGAATAAGACAGAAGTTTTGATCTTTCTCATGGAAAAGCCACAGGTCATGGACAGATGCAGGGCAGGTAGGTGGCTCTGTCATCCTCAACACAACAGCTTTCAATATTGCTTGTCACCCCTACTTCCTAGTCCAAGAGGAAGGGGGAAAGGGTGGGGTCCAGGGTAAATGGCTTCCTCTTCCACTCATGTACCCATCACATTTCGCTTATATCCAATTGTCACATTTGGAGTTAATGAGGAATGATTGTTGCACTTGGCTCAGTTAGCTGATGGCCACGCCTGCAGGGCCATGTCAAACATGGAAATCCTTAAGTTCCTTTTGACTATTAACAGTAATAATCAATAAACAACAACAAACTACCACAAAACAAAAAAAATAAATCTGTACTCTCAAAATATCATCCATTCATTCATTAAACAAATGTTCCTTGTGCACCCATCCTGTGTGCTAGTCTCCAGGGATTTAGCCCAGTCCCTCTCATCATGGGGCTGACAGTCAGTGGGAAAGTTAGATAATTAACAAAACTACAACAAAACATACTTTTCCACTTGCGCTTAGGACATGTTTAAAATACCCCTAATTTAAAAGCGCAAAATTCAATCAACATTCTGCCAAGCAATACATTTAGTTTTTACCCCTCTGAACTAACTTTAAAAATGGAATTGAAAAAAAATGAAGTTGATTGCATTGGCCACTTGAATAGAAGTTGAGTGTCTTTAACAAGGAAGCTGATTATGCTGTTCTACTGTGAATCAGTGAAAGAAACATGGGGAGTATTGTGCTGGCTTCTGGGTGCACATTTGAGTAGAAAAAATTGTAAAAGCATGATACTTCCAGCAGAGGGGTCAGGATAGGCAAGGGACTGGAGATCATAAGATGAAAAAAATAGTTTGGTTTTTGGTTTGGCAAGGCTTAGTTTCAAGAAAAGATGTGTTTTGTGTTTGTGTGTTGGGGACATCTATAGAAGCAGAAGAACAGCATTCTATACACGTTTGAGGCTGGTCATGTGTGGGAAAAGGATAGACTTATTAGCTATGTTCCTGGAAGGTAGAATGGGAAACACTGGGTTTGGGTTGTCAGGAGGCAGTTTTCCACTCAATACAGAGAAAGCCACCTAATGAGCGTGATGCCCCGGAATGCAGTGGGTCAAGTCAGTGAATTGTCTCCCATTGGAGGGATTCCATCATTCCCGTGGGAAGGATATTGTAGAGAGAATTCTAGCAACCATTGGGACCCTGAACTAGGCAACCCTGGAATTTCCTTCCCACCACAAAGTTCTAGGAACTGGCAGTTCAGTGACACGAAGACCCAACTTGAATGCATTTACTCTACCCAGCCTGGAGCCCGTGGTTGGACTGTCTGTGGCCCCTGAAGTCTATTCCTTGATGTCCAGCAAGTGAAGAGAGTCACCAATCCATAATATCACACTGAGTGTGAAAGAGAAGGCCAGGAGCATCAGAGGGGCCCTGGTACACGTGTGAAGGCTGAAGCTCCCCGTCTCTGCTCAGATTGTTGTGTTAGGCTTCTACTGATGCAACCTTGCCTTCTCTGTCCCCATCTTGATCTACCTCCTCAACTGGACTAATGTCCCCAGGTGCCATGCACACCTGGGAGGAGCTATCTGGCACCTTCCTGATGACATACTCATCTTTATCTGCATCCGTTCCCCCTTCTAAGACTCTCAACTGCCGATTTCTTGGATTCTTTATTTGGGAAGAAATCCATTTGGAAGGGGCTCTAAATATTAAGAAATGAAGTGTGTATGCATGGGCTGTCCTTTGTCCCAGTTTGGTAAAGCCCTTGGAGTAGCAGGGGATGCTTTGGCCAGCTGTTCTGAATTTTGGCGGGGGTGGGGGTGGGGGGGCAGGAAGGCACTGGGGTTACTGAACGGGCCAGGGAGAGAATGTGAGACCCCTTCCCCCATTCCCGTCCTTTCCCTTCTTTCCTCCCACCCTCACGTCCTGCATTTACTTCCATGTACGTTGCTGCAGACCCAGAGAAGGAAGACCCCTGCCCCTCGAGAGCCCCCACCCCCTCACCCCACCCCATTCCCCCTCAGCGCTTTGGAGTGACTTCCTCTAAATTTCCTCAGGTTCAAGACGGCTCTGGTGCCGGGGGCTGGCCGGGGCTGGCGGGGGCTGGGCAGTGCTAGCTTGTCACCCGCTCTCCGCCTCTCCACTCTGCCGGTGGGTGGTCTGGGCGCCCCGCAGCACGGGCTGGTCTGGTCTCCTTCTTTGTTGTTGTTGTTGGTGGTGCTAAGTGGCGTGAGAAAGGGGCTGTCACACTGTTTTTGGTGTCCGAATTGTTTACATAGACAGGAGCCCCGCACACCCTAACGGCGGCCCTGACTCTGTCCGACTCTGTCCCAAATCTGCTCGCCCAGAGGCACTTCAGGCGCATCCGAGCACCTCTTGCAGCACGCAGGGATGAAGGTGACACCTTGGTTTTAGAGGGATTTAACCTCAGGAGCTGATCTGGGGCTTTTCGCAGCTCAGCGTGCTAGCATGCTGCCACCTAGAGGCAGCTGCGGGTAGCGGCTCTTGAGAACCTGACCCCTCTCTCGTCCTTGGCTTTGACCTTGCCTCTGCCAACTGGAGTTTGCCAAATGCTGTTTATCAAATCTGTGCAAAGTAGAACATTAAAGAAATTATATACCTAGATCTTGGACTCAGCAAAATGGTCATTTTTATATCTTCAGGGAAGAAACTTAAAAAATTCTCAAATCTTATGCCCTAAATTCAGGCCCATTTGGTTAATTAATAATAACAGCTAACAATTGTTAGGCTATAAGTTTGCATCAGACTCATTGTTAACCCCTTTACATCCATGATTTCCATTTAATTTTTAAAAGAACACGATGAGGCAGGCTCTGGCATTATCCTCATTTTACAGTTGATGAAATTGAGGCTAAGGAATGTTCAGTAACGTCACAAGCTATGTCACAAGTTAGGAACTGTCTTAGCCTGAATAGAACCAGTGCCCAAGCTCTTAATCACCATGCTATTTTAAAATATGATGATATAAGAATAATAACAAGCATTTATTAAGTGCTTACTAAGTGGCAGGCAGTGTACTATGAGTTTTGTATGTATTAATTCAATTAAACCTCACAGCTACCCCAGTGAAAGGTATTATTATATGACGAACTCTATCTTTGAGAAAACCAAATCATATAAGGTTAAATAACTTACTAAAGTCATAAAAAGCGGTAGATCCAGGATTTGAACTTGTGCAGTCTAAGTCCATAGCTCATATTCTGACCGTTTAAGCTCGAATACCTCTGTTCCTGACATAGGTTGATTAGGCCATGCTTGAATTTTGGTCTTATGCATGAAATGTAAAGTAAAAACAAGAGCTCTCTCTGCCTTTTGTGTTCTGCAGAGACTGCAGAAGGCTGTTGAATTTGCCTCAGTGACCTTCAGCATTGACCATAGGGAGTATACCCAGTCTGTTGAAATATACACTGTAAGTTACACGACTGGTACCCAGCCAGCAGTATTCATGGATGTGGGATGGCAGTGATGCCTTGGTGTGTTCCACATCTGTTCTTTTTGATTCTGGGAAGCCCTGAGGGCTGGGATTGCGTGTAGAGGGAGCTTTCTAGCTCTGGATGGTACCAGCAATCTGGACTGCTCTGGCTGTTTTGAGACATGTTTATGTCTGAATTTTACTGTGTTTTTGATCAGGGTGACAACAGGGTGGGGCTTGCAAAAGCCATGCATTGGTGTGACACCTATCCCTTAACTTTGTCATAGCTAGTGGGTGTATTAGTCAGGGTTCTCTAGAGAAACAGAACCAACAAGAGATATCTATAAATATGAGACTTATAAAAGTGTCTCACGCAAGCAAGGGGATGAAAGAATCCAAGATCTGCAGGGCAGGGCATGAGGCTGGAAATTCCGTGAAGGTCCCTGAAGAACTCCACAGGAGAGACTCAATGGCTGAAGAAAAAAGTGAAAATTCCCTTTTCTCCCTTAAAAGTCGTCAACTGGTTGGAATAAATCCAACTGATTGGATTCTCTCCTTGCAGAAGACACTCCCTTAGTTGATCGCAGATGTAATCAGTCACAGAGGCAATCAACTGACTGATGATTTAATACACCAGCCTTCAGGTTTATCAACCAGCCACGAAACTATCCTTGCAGTAATGGTTAGGCCAGTGCTCGCCTGACCAGACAACTGGAAACCATAGCCTGGCCAGTTGACATCCAAACCCAACCATCACAGTGGGTCAGCTGCAGGGCCTAGAGCGGCGGCTGGGGGCCACACCCCATTAAAGGTGATGGGACAGCTAAAGGAGAGGATCATTTCTAATCAGATGTAGGGCTTTCTCCTCCTCACGCTTAAACTCCAGGGTTCCTCCCACAGGCTCTCTGAATGTCCCTTGAAGTGTGTTCTGAAGAGAGTGCCGCTGGACTTCTCGCTGGCTAAACACAAAGCCAGTGTCCCCACCCCTTTCCCAAGGAGACAACTCAAGAACTGAAGTTTACAAGAGTATTTCTTGTCTCTAATATTTTATGTTCTTCCTGACATCAGACTTCAGAGCTGACTTCAGAGCAACCAATGTGTCCAGAGGTTGATGGATAGCAGAAGGGCTCCTGGTTGCCTGTGCCTGTGGCAAGGTAGCCAGCCTCCCGGGTACCGGGAACAGCAGCTGCGGCTATGCAAATGACCTGAGAGATGAGGCTTGAGTTTATCCCACGGCGTGATGCAGCAAGACATGCTGTTCCAGGGTTGTCTGGGGTCTGACATCTCTGCAAGTTCTGCTGCCAACGAGGCCAGGTCAAGCCGGGCTGTGCCAGAAGTCCCTGATTCTCGGATGATTTGCACTAGATAGATCTAACTTGGTTTTACTTCTTTTTTTGTTTCAAGCACTGATAAAGCCAGGGAGAATATTAAGACTGCAGACTTCACCCAGAGAGATGAGTGAGAAAGAGAAAAGCATACAGATTCAACATGTCCGAGTGGCAGCTTGGGGCTGCTGGGTGTTTATAGTACCTTTTAGCTTCTGCATTTTCTGATTCTATCCCTCTTTGAGGATTTTACTGAACCCATAATGGTTGATATCTCCATGGAGCTAGCTAGCTACACTTTAGTACAAACATTGCAAATTCGAGATGCTTACCACGGTGAGGCAGGTAATAATTGGGTAAAACAGGCCTAGTGTAGGGTAATAGGGAATGGTGGAGACTGTGGTAAATTGGGAAGTTCTGGCCAAGCAACAGTCATCTGAGAATCAGATTCAGATGATCAGCTACCTGCTTGGGTTTACTTTATGGAGTATTAACCTCCATTCCATGTCACGAGACCAAAATCGTATACTTTCAACAGAGGCTGTAGGCTAATCTTCAGACTACTAAGTAAAGGAACTCACCAGAATAAATGTGATTCTATTTAATGTAAAAATGGAGAAAAAACCAGATTCGGTAAAATCGCTGTATTTCTCCTTTTGCACTTTCTTTTAATGGAAATTGGAACTTCCGAGGTGCCCCAGTGTAAATCCTTGGTGGTGAACACATCCCAGTGACCTCACACAGGGGTCAGGCCCTACAGTCAGCACATAGTGAGAAAATTGGTAGAATAAAAACTACCATTGAAAATCTCTTAGGAATGTACCATGTTGGGGGCCAATACAGTACCTTTCTCAGGAAGACGACGTGTCTGGATGCTACAGAAAGGCAGGAGTTTTTGTTTGAGAGGCAGATGAAGTTGTTGGCTTGTTTTCAGGGGCCAGTTGTTGAAAAATTCTAATTTTGTATCTTTAAAACATCAGAATCCCTCGCAGCACATTGGAATTGAGGCTGACAGAGGACTTTACATCTCCCACTCATGTGATTTCCTAAGGTTGCTCCCCAGACCTTGCCAGCTAGGTCAGGGGATGTGACTGAGTGAGTGTGGTGATTGCTCTTCCATGTGTTTTGCAGACAGAAAATTCTATCCTACTTTTGTTAATTTTCTTGAATGCAGTATGGAATGGGAGAATCCATGATGAGCCTAAGACATGTGGTTAAAATCCTAGGTTGAAATTGTGATTGTCATGCAAACTTCAGCAAAGTTAACTTCTCTATGTCTGCTTGTAAATTGGATAACAGCACTTTTCTCATAGATTAGTTGTGAGGATTGATTGAAATGATACATGCAAACCCCCTGGCATATCCTAAGTATCCAATAGGTGTTAATTCACCAACCCTTTTTTGTTTCATTCACCATTTGGGTCCATTTTTTCAACATCATCATAATTGTCTCTTTCTTCCTCCCCCATGCATAGAATCTCCAGAAATGTCATTGGCATAGTTTTCGAGAAAGTTCTTAATGACCACTTAGCCTAACCATTCATTTTAGAGCTAAGCAAAATGAAGTCCAGAGTGTTAAAGTAACTTGCTTGAGACCGCACAGCTAACTTTGTGGTCATATTTGATTGAGATTTCTGGGTCTCCCAGCTTTGGATCTAGATCTAATTTGATCCCCTCCCTTCCTCCCTGTCTTTCTCTCTCGCTGGCTCCTCTCTCAATCTCTCTCTCTCTCTCTCTTTCTTTTTCTTCTTCCAAGACTTGATACATCTAGTATTTTATGGGACACATTGGGCATCGTTATAAATACAGGTAATGCACTGGCTGAATGAGACAGTGAATGGAGCTTACATCCTGGTGAGAAGGGTGTGGAAGCCTCCTAGGGCAGCTGAGGCTGTGCCTCATTTCCATTTCACCTGGCCTCTTGCCAGGTCAACCTGGACCTTCTTCCTTGATGGAGTACCATAGGGAACATAACTTCTGAACTGGAGCCAGGAGGGGCAAACTTCTGCTGAAGGGACTGAATGTATCATCTAGCCTGTCGTCTGACATTCATTAGTGATGAAAGTATCAAAACCCATTTTTATTGGGAAAAAGATGACTCTTTGTTTGAAAATGCCTTCTAATCTTGAAAAGGGCTTTACCCTTTGGAGTTTCTATAGATGAATAACAGGCTTGTCAAGGATGCTGCACATGTCAGAAAACTTTGCTCCTTGAGGACTGAAGAGAAGATTAGTTTTCTCCTGAAACCACCTGTAACTCTCCTGAGCGCAGCAGCTGATTTCTAAGGACAGAGCCGGGGGCGGCTGTAACCACTAGCAATTTACCCATTTTTGAGCACAGCCTGTCAGGGGGGAATGAAGACCGAGACCCTAGGAAAGCCCCAAAGGCTCCAGAATGCTCAGCCAGTGACACAGCCCTCCTTGTATAAAGTGTCTGCCTTTGCTGATCCTGGAGCCTAAGTATAGTTTGATGACGGACTCCACCTCTCTGGATTTTGATCCTGTCTTCTTTTGAGCAATGAAAGATTCTGAACTAACCCCATAATGCCATCTCCTTGATAAGATTTCCTTATATATCACGGTTTTATTAACAGTTTCGTCCCAGCTTGATAAGAGAGAGATGGTCTATTTTTCATGGGCTTCTGAGTAGAAGAGTGTAACAAGAGGCTACACGCTCCTGGCATTGAAGTGAAAAATCACTAGTTAAAAGACAGCAGGAGGAGGTGAGTTTTGGAGGAAGTTTGCATTTGGTAGGGAGGAGCTAGAGTTTTGTGAGCTTTTAGGGTCATCTGTTTTTTTTTTTTTTTTCTGTTCATTCCACTTTGCTTTTCACCTCTCTCAGATCCTGTATTGGTTTGAAGCCAATGTTCTGATTAGAAGTGTTCTGCATTTATAAGCTTGTCATTTAATAGGTGGTATTGAGAAGAACTTGACTCTAGAGAGAAAAATAAAACTGTATCCCTACCTAATACTGTAAAGGTAATAGAAAAAATGTAGGAGAATATCATGACATAGGGATGGGAAAGACTTTCTTATCTAAAATTTCAAAAGCATAAAATGAAAATTAATAAACATATCAAAATTAAGGATTTCTATCCAACAAGCCACACCAGGGACACAATTCAACAGACACACAGAGAATTGAGAAGAGACCATTGCAATGTTCAAAACCAACAAGCATCTAATGTGCAAGAATATAAAAGTAACTCTTGTAAATCAACAAGAAAAATATAGATGCCCCATTAGATAAATGGGCAAAGAATTTGAAAAGGAAATTTGCAGAAGAGAAATCCCAAGGAATTAAATGCTGATTTAACAACAACTAGGTGTTGTTCTACTCATTAGACTGGAGAAATTAGAAATTTAGGTGATGTCAAGTACTGGGATGGCAGTGGGGTGATGCTGGTGGAGACAGAAGGACATTTTTGTGCGGCTGGGGTAGGGCTGTGGCCACCATTACTGTGGAGAGTCACTGGACATACATAGTAAAATATATGCTGACCCTGAGACCCCTAGACTCTGCTCATGGGTATATACCCCAAAGAAACTCTCCTACAGGTTCATTAAGAGAGATGTTTGAGGATGCTTACTGTGGGGAGGCAGGTGGAAGGCAATTGAGGTGGAGGTAAGTAAGAGATAATAGAACCACATTTGGATTCTGCAGCAGTTAGAAGCAATGGGTTAGATGAACATAAGAGGACTTGGGAGTATCTTAAATACAGACGAGAACTATAATATAAAAACATTTACATAAATTAGGAAACAGTGCCACAGAACAGTAATACACATTTTGTAAGAGTATATGCAAACAAAGGGCTTCCTATTAAACAAACAGTTGGGAGGAAGAACAGGAGTGGGGATGAAAGGGAACAACCAAACTGGCTGAACTTCAAAAGGCGGTGGGAGCTCCTGCCCACCCAGCCCTAGCTGAGTGCCAGACCCCCTGTAGTCTTCACCTAATGGTGAGCTATGAATTAAAGCCCAACTGGACTGGTGACAACATCCAGGACTTTGCCAATTCCCTAATGGGTTTCTCCTGGAAATGCTGGGGAATTGATGGGGTGGGAGAATCCATGCATTTGCTTGGCCCACGGAAAAAAAGGTTCACTGATCTTACCCATCATAACTATTCTCTGCTAAAAAATACTTTGCATAAAAAATAAAATGCCAAATTGTCTGTCTAGAAGATACATTTTGTTTTTTTGTTTGTTTGGTCCTAAATAAGACATATATAAAAGCTGAAGCTGGATCAGCTGTCTAGTCGCATTCTAATGGTTTATTAGCACATGTTGTTAAAAAATATTTGGTATAATATATTATTGTCACCCTGTATATAAGAAAATTACGATCACTCTCAGAAAATTGCAATCATGCTAGCGATGGCATTTAATGACTCTTAATGATTGATAAAAGCCATCTAAGAGATCTTCTGAGGATGAACCTCAGGGTTCAAATCCAGTCTTTTTTTTGCATGGGTAGGCACCCAGAATCGAACCTGGTCTCCAGCATGGCAGGCGAGAACTCTGCCTGCTGAGCCACCCTGGCCCACCCCCAGTTTCTTTTTTTTTTTTTTTTTTAAATTTGAGATACTGAATCCTTTAGCGTCAAGATAGAAATGATTATTTCACAGTGTGTCCACACTAGGAATTTAGCCAATTGTTGGTTTCATCTGTTCTCTTCTACTTCTATTTCTTTCTCTAGCTCATCTCTTTTCATTAATCTCCTTGATGGTTGCCTCATTTTTATTTTCTTATTGACCCAAAGCAGGGTTTTTCAACCTCGGTATTTTGGGACAGATAATTCTTTGTTGTTGAAGCTTGTCCTGTGCAGTGTAGGATGTTTAGCAGATTCCTGGCCTCTACCCATTAGATGCCAGTAACAACCCCTATCCTAGTGTGACAACCAAAATGGCTCTAGACATTGCCAAGTGTGTCTGGGTGCAAAATTGCCTCTGGTTGAGGACTACTGACCCATACAACCAACCTGGGACACATCAGCATTTCTGCACAAAACCTGCTTTGAGAAATGTTCTTCATTTTTAAGATACAAGTTACAACCTTCCATCTACTGCCTCTTTAGGCAAATGTCTAAAACTAGTAGCTCAGAGAAAATGGTTCCAGGTAACACAGATTGGCCACATCTAAAACTGTGGCAATAGGAAGACTTGGGCCCATTTTCTGGATTAATTCAGAAACACAACACAACGCAACAATTTAATCTCCAATAAAAGTTAACTGAGTAACTGAGGCAAATGAGGCTTTCTTGGAAATTAATTAAGTAACTGAGGCAAATGCGGCTATTTTCCAGGGCAATTGCTTTCAGTTTTCTATGTGCTGCCACCAGCAATGAACCGGCAGCACACACAGGTGATGCAGAGTTTGGAGGGGAAATGAATACTCACTGGGGTTGCGTCGCAAGCTTTGCCGGTTAATTGGGGTCCTTCTGGATTTTGTCAGATTTGAAATAAACGAACAATCCTGGCATTTAAAAATTGGTTCTTGGGGGTGCAATGGTAGTTCAGTGGTAGAATTCTCGCCTGCCATGCAGGAGACCCAGGTTTGATTCCCAGCCCATGCACTTCCCAAACAAACAAACAAAAATTTAACAAATGGTGCTGCGATAGAGGGACACTCGCATGGAAAAAGAATGAAATGTGACCCCGCCATACAGCATACAAAAGAAAATTGGTTCTTTCGTCTTGATGGCCATTTCAGTAGAAAAGGGCTTCCTATTAAACAAACAGTTGGGAGGAAGAACAGGAGTGGGGATGAAAGGGAACAACCAAACTGGCTGAACTTCAAAAGGCGGTGGGAGCTCCTGCCCACCCAGCCCTAGCTGAGTGCCAGACCCCTTGTAGTCTTCACCTAATGGTGAGCTATGAATTAAAGCCCAACTGGACTGGTGACAACATCCAGGACTTTGCCAATTCCCTAATGGGTTTCTCCTGGAAATTAGGGCTCAGGGCACTAAGAAAAACATAAGGAGTGCAAAAATGATTTAGGTTATGTCTGAGAAAGTTCAGTAAGACAAAATGAGGGAGCTTCCTGGTTATTACTATTAATTCTACAGCACAACAGAAAGTGGTTGTGGTTGAGGATGTAGAAAATGATTGTGATGAGGGAAGGGCAGGTGGAATTAAATTCTAAATTGGCTGTTGCACCGGGCTTTTTATAATTGAAGTTATTTCTACTTAACTGATGTAGGATGAGGTGCAGTGAGATTAGATGCCCTAAGAGGGTCCACTAAGTTCAAGCCAGAGCTATACGTCTATTCTCTAGACTTATAATGGAAAGAACAGAAGCAATTAAGTATCCTCTAGCTTCGTATTTGATTGAGGGAACTGATACACATGATGGGTTGGGGAGGTTTCATCGCCACGGTGGTGCGGCCTGGGCTTCTGTGAGAAGTAAAAAGAATGATGAAAAAGTGAGAGCAGGAAGATTTGGGAGAAGTCAGAAAGTATATGAAAGAAACAATTGAAGCCAAAAGAGAAATGACAAAATTAACAAGATGGAAGCTTAATGCTACGAGGGTTAGAAGAAAAGCTTTCAGTAAAAAAGAGACGAGGGTCCTGGAGAATGAGAGAATTCTGATGAGCTACTAGTTAGAGGTGGAAAGAACGAAGTCCCTTTTCTGAAGCTCTTGCTGAATCCATGGGAACATCAAGCCCCAAGCATGCCTGTAATCCACGTGGTGCTCTCTGGGCTCCCAGCCTTTTCACATAAACTCTTTTAAGACTCATACTGGCTCGGTGAAACAATCCAGAGAAGGCCCTATTTTATGGATAAGAGATTCAGAAGAACAAGGACTTGTTCAAGGTTTATGAACTTGAACAGCTAAGAACTTGAACGCTGGTCTTGTAGTATTAATTCTACTACATTACATGGCCACCTGGCCTCAGCTGGCTCTCAAGAGAGTTGATTTTATTATGATAAGATCTCAGAAAAATGATGGAGGATTGAATCAATTTTTCTGGAGAAGGAGGAATCTAGAAGGGAAAAATATTGAAAAGGAAGGGATGTGTGTTTGACTCTTTTCTTTAAACTGATGATAAGTTTTACATTTCTATGTTCCTTTTTACAAAATATTTTCCATAGCTTTAGGCTGAAAGTGGATGCTGAGAGCCTGGAGTGGTGGCGGTGATGAGCCAAGAAGTAGATGCAAGAACAAAGGAGGAGGAGAGAACAGACTGCTTCATTCTGCTTGGGGCCAGTCATCCCTAAATTATTGGACAACAGACATGAGGTTCGTGGGCCTTTACCCAGACGAACTCTGGGTTCCCCCAGCTCTTCCAAAGGGAAGAGCAGAGGATACAACAAAAGTGACTTGGCCTCTTGGGCTTGTGGGATTACTTGAATGCAGAGCTGAAACAAGCCTGCTCTTGGAATTGACAAGGCAAAGCCATGGGTGGGCCACAGTGGCTCAGCAGGCAGACTTCTCACCTGCCATGCCAGAGACCTGGGTTCGATTCCCAGTGTCTACCTATGCAAAAAAAAAAGCAAATCACTTAAAAAAGCAAAGCCACCAGACCCTGTGACCACTAATCAAGAGCTCAGGAGAATATAGGCTAGAATATAGGCAATGAAATCAGGGAAATGAGAAGAAATCATTTTGTTTTTGTAATTCCCATTTACATTGGGTAAACATTAATTTTAGAATGAATAGAGAATTTCTTCATCTGCTCTGGGCAATTGCTGGTTCAAATTCATAGGTGAGTTCAACCACATGGGCTCAGTAAATGAGTCATTATTCAATTTTCAGAGCAAGGAGAAAATGGGAGGCAGACTTCAGATTTTGAAGAAATATTGAGGAAATTAGCTCTCTGGAAAAAGGTGCAAAAGGAAGGGATATGCAGAGATAAATGAACGATCTCCTAGTCTTTCACAAAATGTATGATTGTATTTGTGCATACTTCGTCTCCTTGGATTTAGGAATACAGATTATCTTTGAAAAGCTGTTAAGTAGAAACTTACTAGAATTTGAGCAACTGATGGAGCCAAAGACAAGAGAATATAGGGACTTAAGTTGAAATACCCAAGGAAATAGTACTAAGGCTAATGATTGGGAGAAGGTTAGGGTTGTCATCCTCAGTGCCTTCCCAGGAGCTAAGAATATGGACCAACATAGAATACTATCAATACGTAGCACTTTAATACTACATCATTCAATCCTTGAGGAAAGTCAGTAAAAGTAAATGTTACTGCTATTTTGCAGTAGAGATGATCCAGTTGGAGGTGAAGTCCTGTGAAAATGTGCCTCCTAACATTTTATATCAGGTGGAATTGGGAGGGAAAGGGAAGATCCCTCCAATTTTCTTTGGTCATGAAAAATGAAGAGGACCATGACTGGGGCTCAAAAGTTGGAGCAAACCCTCCTCTATGAATGCATAAAAGCCACAGGGAGGCTTAAGCAGGACCCAGAGAGGCTGCCAAGGCTGGAGAGATTTAGCAGGAACCTGGGATTTGGACATGGCTCCCCTGGGGAAATCTTTGGAATTCTGGGTAAATTTCTGGAAGATTGAGGGCCTTATAAACCTGGGTTTGAAGCCTAGTTCTAGCTCATTTCCTGCTGATGTGATTTTAGGCTAATTACTTTACTTTTCTAAAGTCTCTACTTTCATCATTTAAAAAAAATGGAGATAGGGTTAGGGTGCACGGGTGGTTCAATGGTAGAATGCTCATCTTCCATGCAGGAGCCCAGGATTTGATTCCCGTACCACGCACCAAAAAAATAAATAAATAAAATGGAGGTAGGATAGGATTTCTGTGAGAATTAGTGAGATTATCTGTGAATCTGGAACATGGTGAGCACTCAATGAATGGTAGCAATTATTATTTTATTTGATAAGTCATATATATTCAAGCTTCATCATATGACAGAGATATTGAGAGCAGCATTCATAAGACATGATTTCTAGACATGGGAAGCCTCAAACTAAAAGCTTTCCCAAGGCTCCTTGGAGGGAGTTAGTCAATGTTCCAATCTCCATCATGCAGTCCTGGACCCCCTTAACATTCCAGCTCCAATGTCCTACCTCGTCCCAAACAACCTGGTAGACATAGTAACTGGTCCCATGTTGTAACATGATTGGGATTTTTGATTAAGAGTCCGAGTTAAACAAATTTAAGCCATGTTATCCTTTGGTTCCATAGCATTTGGTTATGTAAATATCGTGCCCACTTGGCTTGTTTTCTCCAATGTTTAAGTCCAAAGAGTGGAAGCAGAAAAATAGCAATGGCTGCCGAGGGTATGGTGTGATCTCTTACTTCCACTCCCCTTCCATGCAAGGCTGGAGGTGTGTGAAGTTGGATTTGCTGACATCTTTGATTTAGTCTGTGAGAGGCTTTGCAAATGCCTTATATTTTGAAAACTATAGCAAGAAGTAAACAACATAGTTGGTAAGAGAAAAATAGTATAACCAGAACCTAACCTGAAGGTAGGACAGCTTACTCCCTAGAGAAGAAGCAAGACTAGGGAGAAGGGAAGGGAAAAAGGATGAGAGAATAAAGGGGGAAGAAAGAAAAATAAGGACCTGAATGTAGAGAAGGAAATTGAAGAAAGAGGACTCTTTCTCTTGCTGATGAACCTGAAAAATTAGGAAATGATAAATAATAATAGTTATTAAAGAAGGAGTGAGATAGTTAGGAAGCCCCAAAGAATCTTATTAGAGAGGGTCCTTTTAGACATTATCTAATCCATCTCTCTGTTTTATAGTGCAAGAAAAGAAGAAGAAGCACAAAGAAATAGAGAGTTTCTGTGGGGGGGCCTCAGATTCCTTAGGCAAAACAGGGGGATTGGACAAGGATCTATGAGGCCCTCTCCAAAGCTAACAGTCTATGAATTTATAAGTTATATACACATTTTAAAGATTCCTTATTCGCTTAAGATATGGAACTGTGGTCTGTGTATCTTCTATGAGAACCGCTTTGTGATGGATGATGAAAATATGTTTGATTTTCTCAGTTCTCATAAAGTCAGGAACATAATGCCCTTCAAAGTTCTAAGTAGCTTATACAGTGTGATAGAGGTTTTTTTTTTTTTTTTAATTCTGTCTTCCTGTGCAGACCTCCAGGTATGCTCTGGGACCAGGACTGAACTTTTGGGAAAGTAAGAATCTAGTCTAGAACCAGGTCTTAGAACTTTCTGGCATTCCTCCAGGAGATTTCTCAGTTTGCTTGCTGCTGAACTCTAAGATATCTGTTTCCTTGGTGTCTAGGTTTTCCATCAAATACAGCATATCAGGGGAGACTTGAAAGCCAGCCACAATGTTGATTCCACTAGTCTCTGAAGATGTTTCTGTATCAAGTAAAATAACAGGCTCAGGGATGGTGGGATCTGAATTTAGGCTTGTCAGGTTAGTGTCACTAGATTCCAGGAACCTTGGAGGGCTCCACTTTTTCGAGATGCTGTCATTATCATCAGGGTGTTCCTCAAAAGCAAACCTGGGTGTGCTTCCTTTAGCTTTGGCTGAGAGACTCCTGGGACTGGGGACCCTAGGAGGTGTCCCGTTTTCCAAGGAGGGCAGAATAGAGCCTGTGGGGTCCTCCTGCTCCTCAGTCCTGCTTGGCAAAACCCCAGTAAACTCATAGTTCAAGAGGGAGTCAAGGGATTCATGCTGGAGGCCATCTGGATTGGACATTGGCACTTCGGCTGCTGTAATCAACACCTCGGGGACCTGCGGCATTTTGATGGGGGAAGCCTTTGTACTGGACTGTGGGCTCAGGCTCTGTAAAGTGCTTGCCCGGCTGGTTTCCCTGATTGTGGACAGGTTCCCCATGCTGGAATGCAGCTTGGGGCTCTCCTCCAGAGAGTAGGACTGTCTCCAGCTGGGTGAGGCACGGTGGGGGTTTCTCGGCACATCCAGAAGATCCCTAGCTGGGCTGAGGTCGCCCGGGGGGAAGAAGGTGGAGCTGTCACTAGCCTGCCTCCCATAGGTTCTCCTCCTCGGGCTGGAGGGGTGTTCGTGGGCACTCAAGAACCTCTTCACTCTCCTTATCACGGAATGCCGATGGGCTTGCTTCTCATAATCCCACAGCCACTCCTCTCCCGGGAAGTCAGACCCAGATTGCCTGAAACACACAGTGACAAAATAGAGGCAAAGCAGCTTTAGGGGACTGCCTTAGAAGGTAGGATATCAAAGCTAAGAGACGAGTTTGGTATTTTCTCATTTAAGCTTTTGAAATGAAGGGGCAATTAAGGATTTGAGATAAAATATTTTTGGTCACAGAACTCTTTTACACTCTTAAAAATTATTGAGGACCTCAAAGAGATTTGCTTATGTGGGTTATATCTATTGATATTTATAGCATTAGAAATTATAACTGAGACATTTCAAAAACATAAGAATGTACAAGCACATTTTTCTTCAGCTGTTAAGTAATGACATCGCATATCATGTAGCTGCTGGAATACTCCACTGTACACTTATGAAAGAATGACAGTGAAAAAGGCAAATAACATTTTAGTGTTGTGAGCCTTATGGACCCCCTGAAAGGGTCACCGGGAACCCCAGGGGTCCCCAGACCAAACTTTAAGAATCACTGATCTGGAGACTTTGACATTAAAAAGAAGAAAAGATAGCGAATGTTTTTCTCCCTCGTTATAGGTGAAGTAAAGTCATATTTCCCCAGGATCCAAAAACTCCCCCAAAACAATGGATCATAGCTAGATTCAAAAGAGAATCAGCTAGTATTTGTTGACTATGTCATAGGGGCCACCTTAGCACCTGACATGTATGAACTCATTCAATTATCACAGCAATTTTCTGAGTTGGTATTCTTCTTCTCACTTTACAGACGGGAAACTGAGCCTTTAAAGGGGCCTACACAGCTGGTGAAGGGCCAAACCAGGAGGTCTGACTATAAACCCTTGTTTTTACTTCCTTTGAAATAACATCTACTACATAGGTGCTGAGTGATAAGCCAGACCCCAGGGGCAGAATAATGAAAATACAGTTCTTGTCCAGGGGAAACTTGGGAGTATTGACAAGAAAACAATTCTGGCCAATGCTTTACATTTTTGTCTGCCCAACTACAATTAAGGAAGGAGAAATATGCACTTTGAGGAAAGAACATATTCACTGAGGCAGTGTGGACTCACGGTGTTATTGGGATCTACTTGTGATTAAGTTTCATGGATTTGCTGCTGCCAAGAATATTCCCTGTTGAACTTTTAACATTTAAAGACCAAACGATTTAATTCTGCCTTTTTAATCTCCTCATTAAGGCTGAAATAACGTGGATGATTGAGGCTATTTGGTAGTAAAGTCGACTCCTACCTCAGGTTACTGGTAGTCTCACATCTCTGTGAATTTACAGTCTTAATGAGGTTCAAAGAGCTACTTAAGCCTTGTATTTAGACTACAAGTCCTTCTCAAGCTGGCTCTTAGTGCAACAGTGATCAGGTGATCACTGCCCAACGTTCATACTGACATGGTGGTGAGAAGATGCTTTCACTATGCCAGGTTCATTTTATGTGACATAAAGAAAAAGTTGGGACAGTATAATGGTGTAACCTGAAAGGGCAAAATGACCAGCTTAATAAAACACTCCTCCATGTTTATGAATAAAAGATGGATGATGGAGAGGAGTAACTGGCTACATGTCACGGATGGAGTTCGATTACAGCCACGTGCTGTTATTCTAAACCCAGCAGTGCCCTAGGCTATCAGATAACCTTCTGGCCCACCCTCCGCTGTGCAGGGCTCAGATTCTGTTACACTGACTTGACAAATGCAGACTCATGCTTCAGTGGACTCAGTGACCCTGCTTGTTGGATGTCATTAGGTCAGATCTCCAGCCATGCTTCAGAGGAATCCATTTAGTTAGGGAGGACTCAGGAGGAGGGACACACCCATTTGTTCACTAGGATTGTCACGCTGGCTGTGCTCTGGACATCCAGAGTTGGCAATCTCTTTCTACAGGACAGGTATCTGTCCTCCATCTGGGACTTTGAATATGTATTTGGCATTTGTTTACCTCCACTACTTCTTCTAAATCATACAAACTTGTAAGAAAGATAAACTAGGAAAATCTAGGAAAAAATGTTTGTATTATTATTATTACTCCAAAACTTTGTGAATCTTAGGAAAAACTTTCTAACTATGCACCAGTGTGGTGGATCTGTACATCCAGTTGGGGCAAGAGGAAAAGGCCCTGCTTTACAGGCTGGAGAAAAACTTAAGTTGGAAAGAGCAGACTGCAGAAAGGCTAGTGTTCTACTGATTCATTTCCTGAAATTCTGCAGGTCTGCTAATGAGACCTTGTTGCACCTTCCTGCATTGTGAAATTGTGGTGTGGATACATGAGATTTATCCATTTATTTGCCCAACTAAATTTATTGAGCATCTTCAGTGGACATTAAGAACTGTATAAGTCCTAAAGGAATTTACCATTCAAAAGGAAAGCTATGGCATGTACATAAAATTCTACATATGGGGAAAAGAAAGTTTTTGAGCCAGGCTCTGGTGCTGAATAGGAATTAAGTAAGTAGAGAAAGGACCGAGAATTCCAGGTGGAAGAAGTCACTTGAGCCAATAAGGCAGCAGGAAAGGTTAGGATGTTTGTTGGGAAAGGCAAATACACAAATTTGTGTGGAATGCACAGAGCAGTGTCAGGCATAGGCTGTAAAGGTAGCCTTATATTGTGTTTTGGAGGGCTTATATACCAGATGAGGTGTTTGGACTTTATCCTGGAGGTAGTGGGAAGCTATGAATTGTCTTTGAGAAGGACAGGCACAATTAGAGCTGGGTCTTTCTGGTAGTAGTGGCCAAGCTGAAGTGGAGGTGGGTGCTTCTACCAAATATACCACCCATACATAGGATCCTAAATCAATGTACACCCATCAAAGATGAGAGCTGGAGTCCAGGTGCTCTCTCATGAAAGCTGGCACGCTGCCAAATTTGGGGAAGGTGATGGTCATTATAATCCTCAGATGATGTACTCCTTCATTTGGGTAAGGGGATCAGACCAGACCTGACTCCATTACTTGGTAGCCTGTGGTTCTTGAGTAGGTCAACTACCCAATCTACAAACGGATCTCTTCATGTGCAAATTGGGGATGCTACCTATCTTTAAGGATGGCTTACAGGATTGAATAAGAGAAGGCACAAGGATGGAATCTTTCTGGCTATTACCAATCATGGTATCCACATATGGTATCATTCCTGAATCCCTTCTCCTTGATCCTTGGGCAGCTAAAAGATGCTAGAGTAGAAAATAGTCACTCTTTTTCAATTAATTGCTAGAAAGATTGATGTGTGATTTGCCTATTTGGAAATCTCAAGCTACATGAAAAGCTGTGTTGATGAATTTTGTCACTCAGAGATGGTTTGGATAAAAAATGTCACTTGGGAACTTTACGCATCTTTTGTCAGAAACTGAGTCTTTGGAAGAGTGCTCTGAGAACTGTGACCTGGCGGGCACATAAAACTGGGGGGCAGTTTTATGTATCTCATGCTGATGTGATGAACAATGCCTTCCAGGTCTTTATAGCAAATGAAAGAGCAGTAGTAAAACTTCCCAGCATGATGAACTTAATGACTTTTCTTCTAAATGTTTCGGTGATGGATGATTTCTTTACCAACACCCAATTCCCACTCCTCTTTTCTCTGATAGTCATGGTTCCCAATATATCAGCAGAAACTGTGCTTTAAGAACAGAATGGTTTAAAGCTTATATCACACTGAATAGAATACCTAAAAAATATATTTCCCAATTGGGAGGCTTGGATGTACCTTTTAGGTCCCCTTATACTTACAGATCTTCCTTATTTGATTTTTAAAATAAACACTTAGTATAGGGGCAGCATGATCCTGAGGCCCAAATATAATGCCACATAAAATGTCCAAAAACAATTGTATCAGAAACATGATATGATAGGACTTACGTCATCTATTAGGTAAGCTTTCAAATGCTATGTCATATGTTCTGAAACTCATTTGGACTTAGATGGGCAAGTAAATAGAGATAGGAGGAATCCATGGGAAGTGCTACGCAGCCAGAAATTTCTAGAAGATGAAATTGGAGAATTGCCTCGGTGGTGATGAAAGTGATTTATTTTGAAAGCTTTCAGAGCCAGGAGAGCTGCGGCCCAGGCTGACACCAACTAGCTGTGTAACATTATGAGACCCAACCTCTCTGTGACTTAGCAGCATACTTTGTAAAGTGATTACAAAGTTTGTTTAGCAGTTCAAGTAGGGTAATATAGATGGTAAAGCTTTGAAGAGAAGAAAATACCAAAAGGATGCTATCAATGACTGACAAACTTTCAGAGGTGGCTGTCCAAATCATCAAGCCTCAAGCTTCAAAAGTGGCCTTTTAAAAATGATAATACACCTAGGATTCGCCCCTTAACAAGTAATACCTTAGAAGGGATGACAGTCATTTAAGGGCAAGACTAAGGCACTGGGTTGAACACAGAGGATATAGGATGGGGAAAAGCTGGGTTTTTAGAAGGCAGATAGGGCTGATCCATCTCAGGAGTTTCTGAGACAGGACTGCACTGACTTTGTGGCTGAATATTAGGTTTTTTTGCATCATTTGCCAGAGATCACCAAACCCTGCAATGTACATTTACTGCCCAGTACAAATAATCAATACAGAAACATGGGAAAAATGAAAGTGAGAAAGGTTGTGCCACATATTGAGCTATTTTTGAAAGGTAGGAGAAGAGTAGACAGGAGAAAGAAACAAGTCTGTCAGGCTAATCCAGCTGGCTGGTTATCATTGGGTCTAGAAGGAGCCAGAGTAGGTATTATTTCTATATATCAAACTGATGCCTGGATTGCAATGGGTTCTTGTTTTCACCTCAAGTTTTACAAAAACTATACTCAAATGTTCACATGTCTTTTGAGTGTCTATAAAACCACCAATTTCATAGCATCCCTTCCCAGTAACAAATATTGGAGGGCCTGAGCAGCAGTGATTTCACTAAGGACTCCTTAAAAGATGTTGGGCCATGCAGGAGACCCGAGTTCGATTCCTGGCGCATGCATCTCCCCCCAAAAATGTTTGGTCTGTTCAGGGCTGCAGAAGAGCACCCTTCACTCCTGTTGCCATAACAAAGAAGACGCTGGAGACAGGACTGCCTAAGGTGTCAGCAACCTTTCAGACTTCCTTGGAGTGTGTCTCAAAGGGAAAGGTCAAAGTAGCCCTGAATACTTGAAAGATTTAATGCATTGATTTTCAAAGCAAACTTTTTGCAAAACAACCCCTGTTGTTGCCAGTGTGAAAAAAAAAAAGAACTTCAGAAGACTGTTGTTTCTGAAGTTCTTTCTCTTTTCCATTTAAAGTAGTCTTTAACAACTTAAGCTCAAATCATAAAAGGTCATTTTCACTGAACTGAAATGAAGAATTTAGGAAAACTATACTTAATCTGATGATTTCTACTTTTCGTGACAGATTTATTGCTTTCAAATTGCTAGTGTACTCAGTCAGGCGACTACCTCAGAGGGAGCCAATAATTCGCCTGAAAATCTCTTGGGCTGAGGTGCATGTAGAGGGGCAATTATTGATGGGCAAAGCAAAATGTACTCTTCAAAACAGAGTTGAATGCTGTTATTTTTAACCTTTTGCACTGCAGAATCACCTTCAAAGCTATAGCCAAGGATTTATAAGACAGGCAAGGTAATTCTCACACGGAGGCACAGGGCTGAGGGGTTAAGAGGAAAATCCAACAGGGCAGAAAGTCGAATCCACCATCTCTCCCCTCCACTCCCTCTCGGACGCATAGTTTCAAGCTCGTGGCATATCGTGGGGGGTACCCTTAGTGCAGAAAGCTTCACCCAGACCTGATGGCCCTCCCACTGCTTCTCTGTGGCCGGATCTGATGGCGTGGATCAAAGCCTGTGGCAATTCTGGCTTAAGAATTGTCCTGGTACACCTTTTAAGGGGCATAGCCAGCCTCCTGCTCTCCCTGGTTATGCCCACCCAGAGCTTGGTGGATGATGCAAAAAGAAATTGTGGCCCAAAGTGGGGGTTCATACTGAATGCCCCCCTCATTCTTTTTAAAAATAGTGTTGTATTTTATCAGCATTTTGCTAGAAAAGGAGATTGAGCCATGTGTACCTCTGAGAAGTTTTAAAGGTGAAAACGGAATGTCAATGGTAATTCCACATTGGCATTTAAAAGAATCCCTGAGTAAGTTCTAAAATTATGAATTTAATGCACCTTCCTCTCCTTGGAAGTTTCCATCTCTCCTTCCTTTATGGCACAGTAAATGAAAATCAATGTTCCAAGAATACCCTTTTGTTGAAGTTAGTGATTCAAAATTTGAGATATTTTTGGTTGCTTTTAACACAGCATGCAGTAGTATACATCACACCATATATTTTCTTATAAAGCTAAAATATTTGAATATAGTTGGCTAAGAAAATATTTCTGAATAAAGCATCACTCTAGATAAGTATATTTAAACACATTTTTGATACAGTTCTTGCTCAAATACACATTTTGCTATATTTGAATGAAAATATCACCTAAGAATATATCTGACTTACTGTACAATCCTAAACGCTTTGTGCACTCTAAATATATATACGCAGAATTGCAGGAAAGCAACTGTATTATTGCTATATCTTCTTAGAACTTTTGGAATAATGATAGATAAGTAGAAGTCATTATTCCAGCTAAGGGGTTAAAGTTTCACAGTACCAAAAAAATAAATTAAACTCTTGACTGAAAGGAACTTTTATAAAATTTGCATATTTCTTCTCTTTACTAAGTAGATTCTTAATTGACTTCATAACCACAGTCCTTAAGACCTCCATAAGTGTGAAGACATTTGGACATAGTTTTTGAGTCATAGCAGAAAAGCCCAATGAGACAGTGCTCTTTAAAGGGGATTATAGTCAGAAGTTGAAAAGCCACAGGCTTGGCACATGCTCTGAGAGGAGGAGAGTTGGAGAAAGCTGTTCACCTCTGGTAACACATTTGAGAGATCATTTCTTGAGCAGCTACAGAATTTCAAATTGTTTAGCGGTTAGGGACACATCGTTTTTAGGCTCCTCCTGTGCCCCGAGGGGGTTATTGCTGCTTTAGTTGGCTGTTTTGATTTTCAAGTCAAGATTAATGGTAGATATGAAACATCAGGTCTTTACTTTCCATGTGTTCCATTCCTCAGAGTCTTGAAAGTTTGTGTTAATGGCTAATCCCAAGTATTTAACAAATAATAAGAGTTTGGAGATGACCCATAATGGTATAAAGTGAAGACAAGCATTCTGTCTCAAGCCAGCTGTGGCAGGCTAGGCCTGGACTTGGCTTGTTTGTTTGCTTGCTTGCTTTTCAATAATTTTTATTTTCAGCAACACTGGCTTGAATTTCAGCATTCTAGGCTTGTTTTGGTAAAGTTGTGTTTATCAAGCATAAGTTTTTACTATTGCCCCAAGAAGACCCATTTTCATTTTAGGGTTTGGGTGTGTTTTCTTTCCGTGCCTCTCATGAACAACTCTTCTTTTGACTTATTTTGATTCTGCTTTTAAAACAGCTGATCAGAAAGCATTCCATACTATGACAGAAGAACAAACTGAACAGATTCAACTGAAATGCTCTCTGGCATGATAATAGGAAATGAGTTCAAATAGGCAAGAATATTTTCATTGCTCAGTTAACTCATAGGATGGCTTTTTAAGTGGCAAAATTGCTCTACAATAATTATTGCTATTTATTAAATGCTCAAGACTGGTGTATTTATGGAAGCATTGCTGGGTGCTCAGTTCAGATGTTCAACTGGTCTTTTTTCATTCAGTACATTGATTTAAAGTTGATTTTTAACATGCACCACACAAAGATTGGGAGATGGAACTTTAGCATTGTTTTAATGTTAGAGCTTACAGCATGTTGTTCTAAAACAGGAGCTTTTTTTTTTTTGTTCTCAGATTGGACAGAGAAAGACTGGTCTCATTAAAAGTTCCTTTGAATTGAGACATGATTATAATGAATGGTGGTGAGAACATTGCTCCCTGCCTCACTAGTCGTCTCCCCAAGCCTGCAGTTTGCTGCCTTACACCCATCTCCACCTCTTCCCTCTGGCTCAGGCACTGAGGCCTGCCTTCTCACGACAGCCCCAGCCCCTTGCCATCACTCTCTACCTCCTCCAGGACCTTGCTCTGTCAATCTCCCTTGCCCTGGTGTCCTCCCCGCTTCTTCTCCAGTGGACGCTCCTTTCTCCCAGCCTGTCTTTATTTTTTCCTTCCTTTTTCAGAGCAAGAAGAGTTATCCATTTGTTTCTTTCTTACATGTGGCTTCATCCTTAAAGGATTTGGGGAGGCTTACAAATTACACACAATGCAATAATATAGTATAAAATGAGGCTAAAATAGTAGAGCTAAAATAAGGAACAACTATAAGATGAGACCAGAAGATACAATACCTTAAAAGACATGCCAAGAGCCCACAGAATTGCAAAAATGGTTTTGAGTTTCTCTTCAGACAAAATTATAAAATTCATAGTCCATAAGATAAGCTGTATTAGAGTGGCCCAGAAGAGGCAAAGCTGAGATAAATTTTTTCCTTGGTCCTCTGATAATGAAAGGGATGCTAAGTCATAGAGGGGACCATACTGCAGTAAATACCACAGGGAGTCTTAAAGGATCTGTTTGTACAAGACTGGGGCACAACAGCAAAGTGGAATTCAGTATAAATGGTAGAATAATTCTAGGGAATGGTGCCAGGGTGGCGGGAGGAAGATTCCTCTTTGCATGCAATCATGCTCAAGGTCCTCCCATCCTTATAAAACCAATATCCCAACACTGTAAAACAAAGCAAGTAAACAATATGCCATTACTCCCATCCAAAGCAAAAGCAAAAGCCTTCTTTGTTTCCATGTCCCTTGCTGAATATTGTCTGGCCTGTCTCCCTTCCCCTAATTCAGACTTCTCAAAACAGTGGTTCATGGGGAGGAGATCAAGACTGTCAGTGTAAACTTAAAAAAAGTATTTTTTTTATTATGTAAAAGGTAAAATACACACAAAAATAGAAAGAAAACTATAATGAATCACCAATATACCCATCACCCAGTGATAGTTAATGAATTAAGGAATTATTCCTTTTTTTTTGGTTTTGTTTCTGCTTTTCAGGCATACATGGTACTGCGGTTGTATTTGCTTCACAATTGTCCAGTGGTGGGGGAGGGTAAGGATGGGTGGAGATATGGATGGAGCAAGAATGACCAAGACTTGATAATGGAAGATGGGTGATGGGTATATGAAGGTTTATTACAGTTTTCCCTCCATTTTTGTGTGTGCTTGAGCTTTCCTGTAATAAAAAGCATTTTTTAAAAAGTTTACACTGTTCTCCTCTCCTTACTCCCTATCACTTTTCAATCTACTGTAATTTAGCTTCTGCCCCACCTCTCTCACTTAAGTCTCCAATAACCTTCAAAATGCAAACTCTTACAGACAATTTTCAGACATTATCTTGAAACCGTACACCCCTTTGTTTCTAGGACAGGGCATCTTCTGGGTTTTCTTCCTGCATCTGTATTGACCATTTCTACACTATTTCATGGTGTCCTTTTCCTCTGACTGTCCTTTAGGTGTATTCTACCCTTTGTCTTCTACTCATTTGATACTGTTCCTGGATAACTCTCATCTACTCTTATGGTTCTAAACACCTCTAAATCGATAATAGGCAAATGCATCTTGTATACTCACCACCTGCTGACCAATGCCATGGGAATTGCCCTCAGATACCTCAAATTCAACAGGAGCAAAATGGAGCTCATTATCTTTTCCCTAGAGCAGCTCACACCCATATACTGTCTATCATCCTTAGTTCATTACCATTCATCCAGTCATTCTTAATTCCTTCTTCCTGAACTCTGATCTTCTACCCCCTTCACTGTCTATATCCCTAGTAACGCCACCCGAGTTCAGGCCCTTAGCCTCGCCTGTCACACTGTACCAATAGACTGTTGCTGGTCTCTCTGGCTGTAGTCTTATTCCCAGAAATCCATTTTCAGTCGGCTGTCAGGCTAACCTATCTAAAACACAAATGTGACTATGTTATTCAATAGCTTTGGATAAAGACTGAAGTCCTTTGCCCAGCTTATAAAACCCTCCATAATCTGCCCTTGCCTCATTTCTTGGCACTTCTGCTTTTCATACCACATCGTTCCCTTGAATACATTATTTGTCATTCTTTTTGTCTTTGCTCAAATTGGCCTAGAATGTACTGTAGCTGAATATCTCCATTCCTATCCATGTGTATGCTCCTAACTCATTATTTAAAAAAAATTATTTTAATCAAAATAGAGTTTTATCTTTTCTTATTAATATCATTGATATACCAAGGTCCATTTCTTTTTAGAGCAGCTGTAGGTTTACAGGAAAATAATGCAGAAAGTAGAGTTCCCATATATGCCACACATAGTTTTCCCTATTATTAACATTTTGCATTAGCTAACTCATTGTTAAAGATGCACACTAGAATCCAACTCCAAGAAGCCAGGTGAGGCTGAGTGTGTCTTCATCTTCACTGTGTTCCCAGAAGACTGAGAAGTTCTCTATTCTTTTATTTACTATGTTGTATTACTACTTGCCTTCCTCATCACATCTCTGAGCTTAAGAGCTTTTTTGTTTTGTTTTGCCTGCCTTTAGAATCTGGCACAGACTCTACCACACAGTAAGCCCTGAAGAAAATTTTAGCTGAATAAATGATTGACTATGTCCCATATATGAAGGTACAAGAGAAAACAGGGTATTTTAAATTTGTACTTGAGATTAAAAAGGGGAAAATTTTACTTATTTTCAATAATGTGTTTTTGGGAAATGAGCTGAAAATGGGCCAATGTATTGATCATGTTTCTGAATATAGAGAACAAAGAAATTGTCTCTAAGGAATTTCCTTTTTACATAGAAATGAATGGTGTGCTGATTGTGAAAGGGAATATGTGGCAGAGTAATTACTCAGGTTGCCCTTGGGTAGTTCTTTTGCTAACTTATTGAAGGGCATTGCCTTGACTTTAGAATTTCTGGGTCATAGCAATTATGACTTCAAAACTGAAACGTTGGGTGAGCAATGGTGGCTCAGTGGCAGAGTTCTCACCTGCCATGCTAGAGACTGGGGCTCGGTTCCTGGTGCCTGCCCATGCCAAAAAAAAAAAAAAAAAAAAAAAAAAAAGTGAAATGTTGATATGAAAAGATAAGGGAAATTTGATTTCTGAATTAAATATACTAGGAACATACACCCTAAGCAGAATGTGAAAGAAAAAACATATTCATCCAGAAAAGGATTTTATATGCAGATCAAGCAGGAAGCACTTTTCTGAAACATTTATTTTCTTACTAGCTTGTCATCTGGTTTCCATGCCAATGTAAAGAGCTCACTCACTGGATTAGTCATTATCAACAAAAAAGAAAACTTTGTGATACAACAATCCTTACTGTTCCTTTGCAGAGAGCCTCAGTCAGATAGCTCACTTGACACTGACCTTGTATTTGGTTAGTGAACAATTCAATGCTTAAGGAATAGCTTTTATGATTTTGGAGGACATCTATTGTTTTTGCCAGCCAAACAAAAGCAGTCACCCTTCTCCGGTAATAGTACCTAGTAACAGATGTTTCTTAAAAAATCCACTTGGTTGGTTGGGCTGACCACACTTCTTGGTCCAAAGATGGACATAGAAACCAGTCTTGGTCAATGGAAATATTGCATCTATAGTTGATAGTGATTCAACTGTCCTGAACCTGACAGTGGTTCAGTAGTGGGCAAGTTTGTCCAATCACAGAAAATTAAACTCAAATCCAGTATTTTGGTTTTAAGGTTTGGAAACAAGATGTTCTTTTTTTTTTTTGCAAGAGTTGCTGAGAATGTAGGTTGTAAGCCTGGAGTTTTTGGCTGCGATCTTGCCATTTTGCGAGGGGAGGGCCTCCCTCAAAACTGAGCCAGAGTAGAGATAAGCCAGAGAGATGGAGAGAGCACTAGTGAGTCCTACTGATATTCTCTGAACCCTTAGATCCAGCCATGCCCAAAATTAGTCCAGTCTTTCACTGTGACCTATAAATCCCTTTTTGTTTAAGTTAGCTTGAGTTTGATTTTCTGACAGAGGCAACCAGAAACATCTGATTCCGTATTACAATCCTGGGAAGAATTGATAGTAATGGGCCAAAGATGAACTCTTGTGAATGTTTGGTTCCACAAGCCTATATTCCTCTAGTGATTTTTTTTTTCTGGATTGTGCAGCCCCCCTTTAGTGCTCTGCATTCACACAGAAAGTCAAGAACAAGTGAGCTTTTATCTACTTGTTTCTCTGATTGATTGGTTTTAGCACAGTCCAGTTAAATATCTTACAAGAATTTCCCATAATGGACTCTGATCTTGACTTGTGTCTTTCCCATAAAGATAGTAAATAGGCCATCTTAGCTAGGGGAGTTCTCTCTGATAACTGATCTTTTTCTTTTTTCTGCATTCTTAAATACCATGTATCTTGGTTTTCTCTTAGGTGTTTTATTTTCCATTCCCAATTTCTCATGTTATTTAATACACTATTCAAACTTTCTTTGCCTTTGACATCTAAAAAATAAGAGACCTGTACTAGCTGAATAACAATAATAATGCTTTATAGCTATATAATACATTAAAATCTCCAGAGTGTTTTTATGTTTCCAACCTCATTTAATCATCCCAATTGTCTTTTGAGGTAGGTATTCTTTGCAAAGTCTTTTAAATCACTGAATTCTATATTTATTAATTCAGAAATAGGAGAAACATATTTTAATATTTTATAAAGAACATGGACAATTATTTGGAATGCAAAATTATAATAGGATAAAAATAAAGATCACGATAAAATTATTGAGGCCAAAAAGGAGTCATTTTCACCATCATGGAAAAACAACTAAATGAACATTAGAAATAGTGCATCCAAAGTATTTGCGGTCTACACAGAGTCATCACAATGATTCCCTGACCCTATCAATGGTGCTTGTATCTTTTCTTTTACAAGTTAGATCTTCAAATTCTTTTCCTTAATAAATGGTGTGAGTAGGGAGAAGGATAAAGCATATTTAATTATCTAAAAATAAATTCTCAGAAGACCATTTTTCATTCTCAAAATTGAGATGGTTGTCAGATGTATGCGAAGCTCTTCCTTTGCAGAACACATTTTTTTTGTTTTTTTCCAAGCAAAAGGAAATTATATTTGTGAAGTCATAGGCTGGGGGTAATGATGCGCATTCTGACCTGGAAGAGTTCCTGCACGGGAGTGTTCAGTCTTAGAAGGATACCTAGAACAAGTCTAGCCTGTAGTAGGCAACCTCCTCTAACCCATGAATTGAGAGTTATAAGGCACATCTCTTAGCTCCTATATCTTTCTCATCGTTAGCACAACTCCTGAAATTCCACTTTCAATCATTCTTTCCTTTGGGTCTTGAAGGACTTCCAGCCTCAAAGGTACCTTTATTTAAGAGGGCCACACGCCATTATTTATGAGCATTTGGACACTTCTGGCTAAGAGCAAAGCCTTGAAGGAGTGGGATTCAAGTTTAGCTATCTGGAGAACAGGGAAAGAGGGCAGAGTACTTCAGGAGGAAAGAAAGTTCACAGAAAGGCAATTACAGGACACTAACCCACTTCACAAATCTGCTTATAGCTGGCCTCAGGGAGCAAGGAGGCCCATCTTTGCCAAAAGTTATAAGAACATTTTACAAAAGTTTTCACTTATACTACAAAAAAAATTTTTTTGTGGTTCTTCTCATTTTTCTAAATTTGTCCATACTCTTCTCTTTAAGTTACTTGGAAACTGCCTTCAGTAGATATACTTGAGCTTCCCCCATATTCACACATTTCTTCAAAATAAAAAAAGTTATCATATTTAATGAAATTATTCAAAAACTTGTGTACAATTTACTTCAGGTCTCAGCCCATTTATTTAAGGCTCATAGTACATATGTTAACAGTACCCAACAGAGACTGTCTTATGTTCTAAATGTAGTTAGACTGAATTATAATCCTAGAGAAAACTTTTGATAAAAATTATCCAGGTCCTCAAGATTAGCTTACTTGCAAATATACTAACACAATGTCTGCATATGGTACATGCTCAGTAGTACATTTAATTATGGTCATTGTTTATGCTTCAAATGGTGGGGGGAGGATCATTTCAAAACTCTTGGAAAAGTTTGCCATAAGAATGGAAGAAAGGTGAAATGCAAATTATACCCAAAACACAAAAACAAAAACAAAAACAAAAAACACAAGTCCTGCCTAAACTAGAAACTGCAATCTCTTTACTCACTAAGCCTATTAAAAAATACCTGAAGTTTTGAAAAACATACCGTTATAAGACAATAGTGGAGAGCTGTCATGAAAGTAACTTCAAGAGGGCATAAAAAAGATCAGAACAGTGATCAGCTTTTTTTTTAAATATTGAAGATTTAAAAAAATGGACTTACGCCATTTGAACTGTTGACCCCAGAAATGAGGGTATGCAATAGTCAGCAGCTGCCAGGGTGTATGGAGGCCGAGCAGCAGAATCGTCCCAGTAAATATCCTTCTGCATCTTGGGTAAGCTCATGTGCATTTCATCCACAGCTAAAAGAGAGACCTGAAATCATTGTTATATTGTTAGAATAATTCAGATGTGAACTGTGGAAAGAAAAAGAGTACGTCCTTGTGGGTGGATGGAACTTGGAATGGGATAGGATCCAGTCTAAATAACTGAATAAACAAGTTGTTTACTGCAGAAGAGCCCTTGACCATGTGGGTAAATGGCTGTAAAAACTGCCCACACTTGGTTCAAGCCAAACACCTTCAAGCAGAGCTGTGTCTTATCTGGCGGGAACAGGCACATTTTCCTTCTTTGCTCAAAGTCTTTGCATTTTCTGGTGGCCACCTAGCGTAACCACACAACCCCAGATGTTACAGGAAGGTAAAGATTCTCAATATCCATTCTGTTAACCCTATGAGCACATTTATACTCCATTGCATTTCTTATGTACCCTGATATTTTGTTTTTTTCATTTTTTGCTTGGAAAAGCATTGCAACAAGCCTATACCAGTATACCAGTCTCCCCTCTTGACTTTGACAAACTGATGTGGAAATGTGTTGTGAATTCTCTGGGAATCCAAGTTTTACAGAGAGTGAGTGACCGAGGCATTTCTCTTTCCCCCTAATGAATGCACAGTGTGCTCCCTGGTGAAATGTCTGAACCTCTTTAATAGTTGAGTAAGGGCTCAAAACAAATGAACAGGGTGAAGGCCCCAGTGGTTCTCCAAGAGGAGAAGGATCTGGGAGAGTCTTGTTCAAAAGGAAAGTGCTCTCACTCTGGTTCTTTGCGAAAAGCCTCTCTAGCATAGTGCTTCAGGATAAGGAGTTGGGGCCCATTTGGTACGATTTAGGTAGACTTGAGACACAGGCAGGCTTGGTCCAGGCTCCCGGTGCCCAGTTGCTGGACTTCTGACTGCAAGGATCAAAATGGTATGAGTTGGGAACTCACATCAGATTGTGTCCGGCTGCCATTTTATGTCATTAACCTCTATGTGGCAATAGAAAATAGATTGAAGAATGAATTAAAATATTGCTCTGTACTGAGATGGAAGACTGGATAAAGGCCACAAAGAAAATTGTCCCGACAGTCTACTTCCATGGAACTAAATTTCACAGGAATTAGGATCCAAGACCTGAAGGGCTACAAAAGGATCTGAGACAGCATATTGAACAGCCAAATTTCTTTCATTTATTGCTAAAGCTCTGAAGTTCAGGGGCCTGAATTCAGTGTCTGTTTAGATTTAAAACATCATGATTGATTTTTTTGTTTGTTTGTTTAATGCTTGCAAAGGAAAGAAAAGGTCCTCTAACCTGCAAATTTCTATCAATGCACCAGTTAGTTTCAAAGTCATCATCATCTTCTCCAAAAGGATTGATAAGCTGCTCAGCTACCTGTGGTTGAAAATATAGAATAAAGCTGTCATGAGTCTTATGAAGACTAAAAGGGAGATTGAAAATGAGTCCTGTTTCACTCTCTGCTTTCTTGTGTCAGAAACTGATAATTATCAGCAACTGGGAATCAACTCTCAAACTACAAATAATGCACCCCTTGCAGGCAAGCTGTCCAAATGGATCTGTCTTTAACAGGTAAAAATGTAGACCCTATCCAGGAGAAGCCATGCACTGCTCAGGAGCCAAATTATTGCTTTTCCAGTATACATCAAGCCAATGATTTTTGAAGGAGCACCGATTACAAGCACAGCGCTGTGCTAGGACCTTTAAGGGGGTACATAGTCTCTGCTCTCAGGGAATTTACAAGGACTCAGATGATGAGACAAAGTGTAAACATGGGGAAGGTTAAATGGCAAAGAAAGACTTAAATCATTGTTAAAGAAGATTATAGAAAGAGTTTTCACAATTACTGGACATACCTGCTAAATGAATGCCTCAGAGAGCTAGTAAGTCATAAAGCTGGAATTTGACTCATACTTATTCTTTCCTAAATGCTTTACTATTCAAGAGAAAGTTAGTTCTTCTGCTGGGAAAAGTGGAAGTAGCTTCTTTACCACATATCTTCTAATATTTGGTCAAGATGAAATATTCTTACCACGTTCCTAAATTGAATAGTGTACTTGATAAAAGCTTTATATGCCAATTATGACTTGCCCGTCATTCTCATTTTAGAATAATTCCCTTTGATTTTTATTATCTTGGTGTGTGTATGGGTGTGTGTATATGTGAATTTATATTGGTCCAGATGCAAAAACTTAAGAGTGTATGGAAATAAAAGCACCGTCTGATTGGTTGAGTTTGTAGAGTCTGAGAAAATCAGACTAAGTAGAAAGTCCACCGTTTAAAACAGAGCTCATTTGGGGACTTAAGGCAAATCACATAGAGCATTGGTTCTGGATCAAGGCTTCATATTAAAATCACTTCGGGAGTCATATAAAAAAAATGGCTGAGCCCCATCCCCTGAGAGATTCTGATTCGATTGTTGTGGGCTTAACCCAGGCATCAGTATTGTCTAAAACTCCCAGGAGATTTTAATGAGCAGCCAGGGTTGAGAACCACTGAGCTAGAGAAGTGCATCTCCCTTATTATTGTCCTTTACAAATGGCAAAAACATTTTTAACCAGATGAAAGCAAGGCCTTGTGTCCCCAGTCAGCTGGCCTCACCGTGATAGCAGATAACCATGTCAAATTCCTTTTCTTGTCTGGTATTGCTTAAATTTGGGGAACCACTGGCTGGGTCCTGAAAATATTTTTGTTATATCCAGACTTTTACTTTAATGGGATCAGTCCCATAAGGTTAAGATGGTTTTTCTTTACGTTGAAAGATTTAAAAATATCAGAATTGTCAAAATCAGACTACCGGGTAGAAATCGAGACACAATGTGTTGGTGTTGGAAAACACACTTAGGGTTGGCTATCTCTTAATGGAGTTAAGATGGTCTCTTTTCATATTTTGTCTTTTAAAAAGATTTTATAAGTGAAAAGGATATTAATATTTTAGAAAGCATGTCATGAGGAAGGAGCCATTAATTGTTCCTTCCAGGCTGACCGAGAGCCTCACACAAAGCAAAGAATAAAAGCTCAGCACAACTCGGAGGAAAAGACAGAATGACTGAGCATTTGGGCCAATTGTGGAGATTTTATGTTTATAAAGGCAGTATCTTCTTTTTCCTCTTACGAGAAATGAGAGCTATTAGTCTCTCTTGTGTGTTCTCTCTCACGCAGAGAGAGTAAAATAATTATGGTAAAAATAATTATGAATCACTGTCATCTGGTTAAAAATGTTTTTGCCATTTATAAAAGACATGCCTTTATTCTTTGGAGCATAATTTGAAATGCCAACATATTTATTTTTCCTGGTTAAGATTCAAACCAATGGGCGGCTGCCGTGGCTCAGCAGGCAGAGTTCCGACCTGCCATGCTGGAGGTCTGGAGTTCCATCCCTGGTGCCTCCTGCCCATATGCAAATTAAAAAAAAAAAAAAAATTTCAACTAATGAAGCCATTGTCTTTTTTTTTTTTTTTCCATCACATACTTCTCTTTCAGAAGTTCACAAAAAATAAATAACACAATGGAAGGATCAGGCCTCTGCTATGTAAACACTCAAGTGGGGGCGAAGGGGTAATAGGAAGGAGGGAGGGTGGTAGTCAGCGGGGGTGGGAGCAAATAAAATTCTACACTGATAATTGGACAGGCCGTTTTCACTGCTCAGATCTGTTTTTAATTTCCTGACAAACCAAATGTCATCATAATCTTGGTGTTTCTTGTTTTTGATTCTGATTAATTCTTTTCTCAGTCTCAGCTCTGGTTTGGAAAACGGGATGCATTTAATACTGTGTGACAGCTAGTAGGATTTCAGGAAGCTGCAAATAACACGGCTGAATGGGACCAAGATATAATATTAATGCTTAAGTCTGATATTCGTTTTTACTTTTGCTCTGCCTAGCTGCTAACTGTGGTATTGAACATAAGTGCAGGTACAGTGTAGTGCTTTAATTACATTGTTGTAATCCTAATGGGAGCTCACAAATGCTTTGAAAAAATCAATAAGCCACAAAAGTGTATCCTTGTAATCTCTTCGCATTAAAGAGCTACTCAGATTGTGGCGATACGGTACTTACTACATCCCTGTCATCTTGATGCCTGAGCTATTACACGTTAGATCCACATTTGACTCACTTCTGAATGATTTGCTAGAGACTCGGTAAAGGAGGAGCATGGGGAGATAGGGAATGGGACAGATGACAGAGCGGGTCTTAGGCACTGAAACTGCTGGCTACCTTGAGCCATCCTGCATAGAAGAAGAACTGTAGGAGAGTAAAGATTGGAATGTAAAGATCTAAGTCATGGCCTGCGTAGCCTCTGGTGGGGTCCAAAAACTGCCGTCCAATTAGGCACGCAAAGAAGAAGGTGTAGACGGCGAGAGTGACCACCTGGAAGACAGAGGAACTGGAGTGAGAACACAAGGCTGGCTGCCCACTGCGAGCTGCAGAGTCAAGGTGGGCAAGTGGAAATCAAAAATCAGGTGCAAAGTATTTGATACCTGGGTGTAAACCAGTGGAATCCCAACCCAGTCATAACCGAATAAGAGGCTGCACCAAGAGCGATACCGGTTCATTTCCTAGTCCAGAAACAGAAAAAGCATGATTTAATAAAAGGATGGGTGTGGTAATAGAGATGTACTGCAATTCAGAATGTGGGCCTGTCTTTTATGGATATGCCTGTAAAATGGTTGTACTGACTGTAAGGTGGGTAAATTGGTTCTGAAGACGATTCCAAAATGAACAATCTGAATATGACAAGCAATGAGCATTATTGAACGATGTTCAAGAGGATGAATACATTTGGACATATTTTAAAAATATTAAAATAAGTCAGGACTTTATAGAAATATGTCCTGCTATCTCCGTAGTTTCTGTTGTGCATATTGGTTCAAAGAGGTGATGGAAAGGCAGTGGTTAATATTTTAAATAAGTCATTTCTAGGCATTTTAGTAAATAATGTGGAGAGCAAATTGTATTTCTCTCTTTTTAAAATATGCTTAAATAGACCTTTGAAAAAAAGATTTATATCTTTTCCCCCACAAATGGAATGTTAGAATACTTTTAGTGACAGGAAATCTATCTCTGTTGGAAGGAGGAAGTATTGGGGTTCATTGATTTCCCCCCTTATTGAACAGTTATTATCTAAGACTGGGGAGAATATAGTTCATGTTACTTTGGGAGCTATTTTAAAATCATTCATTCCTTTTGGCCTAATCCAGGAAGGGAGCTGTGATGGTAGAAATATATCTGGACCTCACATAAATGCTTGAAGGCCAATTTGGTTCTCAGATGAGTCCAGGGTTATTTCTTTTAGGGAAAATATTTGCGTTTGCTGGAGTATCTGAAAAGCTGGATTGACCTCGGAATATTCTTGAATTAGGGAAAATGACTGGGGAGGCCTAGTTTTATTCCAGCTTTTACTAGGATCCAGGAGCAAGGGATGGCAAATATGCAGCTACAGGCCATATCCTTCTTAGCCCTTGGCAGATATTGCAAGTCAATTGAAGAGCACATTGCTACAGAGCCTATTTAAACTCTGTTTAAAACAGAGTTTCCAAGCAACCACTGCCAACCAATCAGAGTTAAACCTTGTGAGCTATCTCTGTCCTGCAAAGTGGGGGATTCTGATACCAGCTCAATCTTTCAGGTCCTTTTGGAACCAGGGCTGAAAGAAGCAGACTCCTAGTCTCATCTGTGCTATGCAGGTCCCTCTTGGTCTCTAACTAGCATCTTTCCCTGATGGTTTATGAGGTACTTACAGTCATCAGTGATTGCAGATCAACACTGTCTCTGATTCTACCTTCATTCCGGGCTTTGGCTGCGAGATTTCCGAACCATATGAATGGAACCCAATATTTCAGATGAGGAGATTTGAGGCGGTCAAATAATTTTCTTTCATCTGCTGTCATGAAACCTTTGCGTAAAAGAAAAATAATGAAATTATACAGACTTAGTTTAGCACGAATATATTACTAATGCATTTAGTGCTTACCATGTGAACAAATAATGGGGGGGGTGGTGGATACTGAAGAAATATAAAATAAAGGTTCCTGTCTTGACTAGTTTATACTTGTATTAGAGATAAGTTATCTGTCAGTGCATAAGGCAATGCATAGTCATGTGTGAAAATGCAGATTGGCAATCCCTAACAGAGAGGGCCAGTAAGAAATAAGGAGACATTTAACGTGGACTAGAAAAGTTGGGGAAGTTTTTTTTTCTCTCTAGGTTTTGGTTTACTCATCTAAAATTGGGAACAATAGTATTTAGAATTGTTAGGATTAAAAGGATAAAATATGTTTATAGAGTGCTTCCCATAATGCTGAACACATTAGTCACAGGCCTTTTCGTCCTGATTTCTTGCTTTTAATTCCTACTGAAGCAGTTTCTCTTCTCTGAAGGCTTTCTCGATTCCTCTCTTTCCCTTGAGATTTCTCCCTCTTAAGCTCCCATCGTGGTATTATCTCTTGGCTTATATTATGGTAATATTGTTTATAAATGTTTCCCCTATTAAGACTCTTTTGAGGGACAAAGAGCATATACGTTTTCATAGTCTCTTAGCATTTCGCATATGCTTTAAACATGCTTCTTTAATGTAATATGCATGGGTATTAAATGTGTGCTTGTCACTACCTGACCCTCAGTTTTCTCATCAGTATAAAAGAGAAATGAAAAGACCTACTTCACTGGGATGTGGTGGAATTACCTGAGATGATGAACATATATCAAGAGGTTAGCACAATGCTTAGCACATACTTAGTACTCAATAAGGGCTAAGGCATAACATATTATGTTAAACTTGGGCCATCCCTCACCCCTGCACCCACCAAGGAAAGCGGAGATTTGTAAAAGAGGAGAAAAAGAATGAGATAACAGGTCTACTTAATAGACATTTATTGACTATCTACTATGTAACAGGGTTTATCCAGAAAAACAAGCATTTTAACAGCTTACAGTTAGCTCTTCACCTTTTAGTTTTCAAAAGTTGGAATCAGTCATTTAAATAGTATAAAAATCCAAAAGCATCAAAGGAATATTAACAGGCAAAGTACAGCTCATTTTCCCCAATATAGTGTTCCTCCCTGGAGGAAATTACTATGACCAGTTTATTGTGCATCTTTTCAGATAAATCCCATGGATTTCCATATAGACACAGTTTAAAGAAAACATAAATGGCTTTATACTACATACGTATCTGCCATTTGCATCTTTTTTCAATGATATCTTGGGGATCTTTTTCTGTTGATATATATAGAGGAGCTGCATTCTTTTTTATGGCTGCATACTGGTCAATTGTATATCATATTTCATTTAGCAGCCTCTTTTGACAGACATTTAAGTTGTTTTTAAGTTTTTGTTATTAAAAATAATGCTGCCAAGGGGTAAGGGGTATGGTATGTATAATCTTTTTTTCTCTATTATCGTTTTATTTCTTTTTCTGATGTCTTTTTATTTCTTTTTCTAAATCGATGCAAATGTTCTAAGAAATGATGAATATGCAACTATGTGATAATATTAAGAATTACTGATTGTATATGTAGAATGGAATGATATCTTAATGTTCTTTTTTTAAGT
>PVIY010018008.1:0-48445 GCA_004026745.1 Myrmecophaga tridactyla
GTCTTACAGTTTTGTGCCGCATCTCAGCCATTCCACCTGGTCCAGACTGGTGTATGCTGTGTGCATGGTCATTGATGTAATGCAGCAGTTGTTCTGTACTGTTTCTGGCTCTTTACTAGCTGCTCTGGAGGATGAGCTAAATTCCACACCTCACTGTGACACCATCTTGAACATACCCCCTTACCTTTTTCCATACATGTCGAGCATGCTCTGACCTTAGGGTCTTTGCTCTGACTATTTCCTCTGCCTGAGGTACTCTTTCCCCAGTTATCTGCATGACCAGTGCATTCTTCTCCAGATCTGTGCTCAAATGTCATGCAGGCCACCCTGTTTAAAATTGCAGCTCAATTTCTGCTGTCCCCTTTCCTTGTCCATAAGACCTCCTTTTCTTGTCTTCTTATTTTTTCACCCAGAACTTATAATCTTCTAATATACCATAACATTTACTTATTTGTTATATTTGCTCTTTATTGCTCATCTTGCTCCACAGGAATATGAGCTTCATGAGGACAGGAAATTATTTTGTCCACTGATGTATTTATTTACCTAGACTATCATCTGTTACATGGTGATTGCTCAATAAGCAGTTTTAAAATAAATGAATAAATGATGCATGTAAAATGCTAATCATAGTGACTTGGCCTGTGGACAGCATTGAATAAATGGCAGGTTTTATTATTTGAGCAGCACCTGAAAGGCTATTCCTGTGTTGAGTGACCCTTTCTAAAGCTGTGCATAGTATGCATTTGTCCCTCAGAGAATTTATGTCTCATTATAGCTCTGCAAAGTGAGAGAGGCTAGAGGCGGTGAGGGACTAGGCTTGCAGGGTTTTAGCGATTCACCTAACTTGTGTATTATAGAGTCAGGGTTGAATAGATTTCAGGTCTTTCTATTCTGAGCCCAGTGATCTTTCTAAGCTGCCATGAAGTTTAGAAAAGAGGAGCAATGACTTCTTATACCATGTCTGAGCTTTCCCAATCCTGGCTTATGTGTTAATCAAACACCCAAAGTGCTGATATGCACAGATGCCGAGATAATGTCAATAGTCTAACATGATTCTCATTTATCTACGTTACTCTGAAGCAAAGGATATCTATAAATTTAGGTGACATTGAATTGAATGACAAAGATCAATCACAGGAACTTTTAACACAGTACTTAAACAAATCTCTGATTCCCCCAAGAGATGGTAAATGTCTTGTCTCTCTCTGCTATTTGACAAAAAGAAAGTCAGTTTGGAGTAATGCTAATTTCTATTTGAAATTTATATTACAATAAATATGTTAGAAATTTTAAAAATGAAGGGGAAAATACCCTTCAGGATCTATAATCCCATCACACTTACAAATTAATAGCTGCCATTTTAATGTTGTCTTCCACACTTTGCTTATATGCACATGCTATTTTTGCACTACATAGCATTTTTTTCTTTTTAAATTTAGCATATCCTTTAACTAGCTAGTGCTTAGAATTTATTATATTTAACAATTACATAAAAAGCCATCTGTTTGGTGTACCATAGATCACTTAATTGAATTAGTCTGTTGTTGGATTTGTAGGTTATTTTCAATATTTTACTGTTGTAAATGGCATTGAAATGAATGCTTTTGCATTTTGAACTTTTTCCTTAAGGGTAGTTCTCCCCTTATGGTACCAAGTATTACTACTAGATTAAAAAAAACTTTTTTTGACTCAATAAATATGGTACCTTGTTTTTTTGCTTCTGTTTATGGCTGAGATGATTTCATCAAGTGACTAACATATATTTTATAAATGAAAAAATTAGAAAACAATTGATCATTATCCCATCATGTCACCAGCTTCTATGATAGCCCTGTTCTGCAGGGGATACTGTTGTAATTGTCTTATTCTCTGGAAATTTACTCAGTAAATAAGAGATACCTCTTTTCAGAGGATTATATTGTCATCCATCTGCTACCTCAATTCTGGTTTACATTCTATTGAGACAGGCTTTGGTGGGAAGAGACCTGGAATTGGAGTCAGAAAACTTGGATTTAAATTTTAGCAATGTCATTCATAATTGTGAAAATGCTTTGTAAAGTTCTTTACATAGCAGGGTATCATTACCTTTTTATTGTAGAGAAAGAAACAAAATCCAAATTATACAATGGACTCCTAAACTCTCAAAGATGTTGGTCTAGGGGCTTAGATCTCTGCTTTCTTCTGGCTTTAAAATCTGACTAATTAGAAAGGTATATCCTGTGGTAATGTGAAATATGTGTTTTCTAATGCGTTGTTTGTGGGAAGATAGACTTAGATTTGATTCTGGATTCATTATTTACAAGTGGGTGTCCTAAGGGAAATTTGACAAACTCTCTGAAATGGGGACAGTAAATGAATAAAGGGAGAATTAAATGAGATGATATACATTAAATATCTAGCAGGGACCTTCATATTCAGGCATCGGTAAGTGCTAGTTCTTTTTTTATACCATTTGAGAGGTTAGTACATATTTTCATAGTTTTGGTTTTTTCAGAAGCCTCAAGGGAATAAAGCTTTACTGTAGCATCAATGTATTTTGTTTGGGTTCCTTAAAATATTTAGGAGTATTTTAAGCACAGTTTTCTTACTTCAAGGGCAATTTGAGTTATTTCTGCAGATAGGTTGGCTCAGACAGCTATATTCAGCAAGTGATAGGCAACACTTAAGCTATTTATTTCAGTATATTTGCTGTGCACTGGGTCTTTCCTGTCAGTTTAAGTAAAATGGATTTATTTTCAAGTCAAGGTGAATGCTTATGTCCAGGGCTCAGTGCATTGGTAGTTTAAGAGCATAAATATTACTGCAACTTTTCCATGATTTGGAAAGTAGTAACGTCTTTTACACATGGCAATCCTACCTGAAAAAGGTCTTTGTTTTACTACTGAAAAATAAAAAAAATTACTTCTATTTCTATACCACTCTAACTTTGTATAAGTTCATATGAAATGCCTTAGCCAAATCTTGCTGTACTCCCGTGAGAGATTCAGATTCAAAAGATATTTCTTATTAAACACCCGATATGTGTGAGGGTTGGGTCGTAGGCATTTCCATACAACTTTTTCATGTAATCTTCACTTTCATTACTTGATAAATAAAGTTAATTTGAAAGCAGAGTAACTAGGAGTCAATCTCAGGTCTTAGGCTCCTAGTCTAGTGCTTTTTTTTTTTTTCCTTTGGCTCCTAGTCCAGTGATTTTTTTTTTCCTTCAAAAATCTTATCCCCTCAAGGAGAGGGTATGATGCTATAGAAAGTGCTCCAGCCTGAGTTAGAGGCCTAGGGTTCACGGAAGGACCTCGGGGGAGTCACGTTCCTTCCTGGGCCTCAGATGCTTCACTTGCAGAATGAAGGGCTTTAAGATGATGACCTCTTTAGTCTTTTCCTATGCTGACCAACACTTGAGCCTGTGGGACATGTTCTATAATGGGACAGTTCTGAGGATGTGCTTTCATCGGACAGCTGTCAGAATTTGGAAGGAAGTTTATGAGATGAATTTTCGGTTCCACAGTCTCTGCAGAACTCACTCTACCAGTCTCTGCTTTCAGTGCCACAGACAGTCTGCTCAGGTCAAACTGGAAGTTTGGGGCTTGATCTGATCAGGCCTCCCTGTTCAACACACTCCTAAGATTTTTCCTCATTCTCAAGGAAAATAATGAGAAGGGAAAATGGAACTAAGAATTTGGTTCTATTTTTATAATAGCCTTAGATGCATACTTTGCTACTTTTGGAAGGGACCTTGGAGAGGATTTGTTTCAGCCTGATTTCCTGGGAACTGAGGTCCAGAGCAAGAGAGTGCCGGAAGACTCAGCATCGCACAGTGAGTTACAGTCAGTCAGGGTTAGAATCCAGGGCTCCTGCCTCCCAGGTCAGTGCAATTACTTCCAATAACTGGGAACTTGCAGCAATGCTTATTCTCAGACAATTCTAGCTATCAAATACCTGAAGCTCTGGATTGACTGATTCAATTTTAGGTTGTTTTAATGGAAACAACAGAAAGACAGTATGAAGTACTGATAAGCATCTGGGCTTTGAATTCCCTTTGGAGTTTGGGCTTACCAGCTATGCGAACTTGAATAAGGCATTGAACTGCTCTGAGGATATGCACCTTGTGATATGACTGGAGTATAGGAGGCGAGGATGAAAGTAGAGACAGGTGACACTAAAGAGGCAAGCAGGAGAAAGACCATGGAGGGATTTCTATTCATGAACGCTGTATCTGGATAAGCAGATTTTTGTGTCTTTACCCTTTTTTCCTATTTGGAGGATAAGGTGGTAGCATGATATAGGTGACAGAGTAGGTGATCTAGAATGGAAGAACAGAGTGGAGCATCACCTCCCTCACTTTTCAATTTGTGTCATCTTGGGGAAGATGATTTTTATAAGTCTTAGTTTCTTCAGCTTTCCATAAATCCCTTTTGTGTATTCACTGCCTCTTGGCCTCTTCTCTTACTCTAGCAATACCTATTGTAAAGAATTCTTCTCAAGCTTCTACCAGATTCACTCTATAGCACCTCCGTTAGACTGAGCTGCTTCCTCTTTCAGCCTGAGGAAGCCTGCTGTACACTCATATTTGTACAATGTGGATATGCAAAAGAGTTAGTGCCCCATGGGGCATCCCTCGACCAGTGCAAAATGAAAGTGGAGACTCTTCAGTAGGGGAGTGACAGGGATGGCTACTACATTGGAGGTCTATTAGATAGTGACTCATTGTGTGGACTTTCCGTCTTCCTTCCATCTATCACTTCTGTTGCCTGGCATCACTTCTCAAATAAGTTACCTGCATATTTGTTTCAGTCTCTGCTTCTAGTGGAACCCAGACTAAGACATCATCTGTTAAGTGAGGAACATAATATGATACTTTCCTCATGGATTTGTGTAAGATTAAATGAGTAGTGAACATAGAACATATAGAAGAGTCCTTGGCCCAGAATACGTATTCATGAAGTACCCTGTATTATAATTCAACTACTGCTTCTGTTCATGGGTTTACATCATCAGCTCTGGTGTTTATATCACATTTCTTATTTGTGAAATTAAAGGCTGAGTTTTAATATAGTAATGTGACTTTTGTTTCCCAGGCCATTTAAGTAAAGGGTAAAAACAGATTTCTTTGGATCCACTCACCCGTGCTAGAGAGAATTCCTATTTTCCCTGTTTATTTTAGTGTTTTATGCCCATTTTGCAGATGTGGAACTTAAAGCTTAGGTATTTTCTCAACTTGTTGAAAGTTATACAACTAACAAGTGGTGGAACCTGAAATTGAACTGGGTCTGATTTCAGAACCCAAGTTTATTAAATCACTATGTTATTGCAATTGGTTACTCTTCAAACATTTCCATTCTATTACTCATGTTTCAATTATAGACACTATTATATATTTGTAGAGTGTAGATTATTTTAATTTCCTTTTTTGCAGAGACGAGAACAACTTTAGCAGAGTGAAATCCTCAAGAGGAAGGAGCCCAGGAAGCAAAACACATCAGTACAATAGCAGAAGTTTTCATGGAGTTGCTATGAGTCAGAAACTTTTAATGAATCCACTTGTATTGTTTGCCACGTTAAGATCCTCTTGTTGTCAGGAGATAGATGCCTAGATGTCAGCTCATAAAGTACAGCTCTGGTGTGATAACAGACATATGAGAGGATGGAATCCCTCTGTGCTAAGAGATAATGAAGGAGACCAGAGATATGTTGGAAGAAAAACTGGTTACCAAGAGGAATAGCAATTGTTTTTTACTAAATCAAATATTTATGAGACTGGGATTTGATTATCCATGGCTTAACAATTCAAGGGAAAGATAATTTTCAAGAGATGCCCAAGGTGTTGGGGTAATTCAGATAAGTGTAGCCTGTATGAAAATAATTAATTGCTAGAATTTGGAATGCATGCAAATTGTGATGGGAATAGAAGATATTTTGCAGTGTGAAGGCATGATGGTGTAACATGCTGGAAGGATTAAAATATGTCCTGTTGTCATAGGCACCATTCCATCCCCTGTCAATGTAAAGTGTTTGATTTTGATTTTGGATTTCACTAACATTTAGTACCTTCCATATGACAGACATTTTTATATTGGCATTAAACAATTTAATAATAATAAAACTCATTAAGATAGACATTATTATTTTATTGTATTTATGAGGAAGCTGATACTCAAGAAGTTAAATGTTGCTTAAGGACATAGAATGAGGAGAAAGTTGTTCTTGATACTCAGGTCTGTATGACACTAAAATCTATAGTTTTTCCCCATACCACTCTACCATTCAGACATTTTAAAATCACAATTCCTACCCCAAAAGGGGATTATGGATCATTGGATTGAGTTATGTAGTCCTAGTGAATCAAAAAAAGGCAATGCATTATTTTGACTAGGGATGAAAAAAGGGAAGTCTAGAGCAGTCATCAAGTGTGCCCATGGATTCTCTCCTAGTAAAAGGTTGCTCTGTACCTTTGGTGAGAAATGGACTAAATATTGTTAGAGCTGAAGGATCCTGGCACTTATGTGGTTAAACCACCTGATTTTACAGACAAGAACCCTGGGGCCAATAAGGGAGAAATGATTTGTCCAAGGCTTTTATACAAGGGATTCCCATCAGAGCTCATTCACTGGAGTCCTAGTTCTCTGCAGCACAATCTTGGATCTGTGCTCTAGAACTACACGAGAAAAAACTAGTTCTTCTTCCACATGAAAGCCCTTTTAATATTTGGTGACAGTGCTCCAGTGCCCCCAAGTCTCCTCTTCTTAAGGCTGAACAGCCATTCATTATTCAAACACTCCTATCATGGCAGAGTTTCCAGACTGCTCATCATGTTTGATCTCTTTCAGAAGTGCATCAGATTGTCAATTTCCCTTCCCAACTTTGGTATCCAGAAATGAATACATCATCCAAGGATATATCAGCAAAAGATTTAATTAAGGGGAGTGGATATGAGTTCTTACAACTTGCACAACTCAGATTGGGCTTTGCAAAAAGCTCAGTGTTACAATGAAAATTTCAAGCTACAATTACTTGCTTCAAGATTATAGAGTCATGAATATGGTAAACTGAGATGAAACAGAATGACTCATCTTCCTACTTCAACATGAGATAATGTTGGATAAAATGAAATAAAGTTTTTTGCTTGTTTGTTTGCATATGTAGCTGAAGAACAAACCAAGGACAGAAAATACCTAGGTGCCAAAACAAAGGGAGACTCAGAGCAGTTAGTGGACCTAAAGCTGAAAAGTTTTATATGGTTATTATAATATCATATAGAACTTGATGACTGGGGATGGGAGGTGAGGATTTTCTGATATTGGCATCAGGTAGATATTCAAGGCTTTATATTTCATACTTAGCTCAACTACCTGTGTAAGGGCAGGAGCCATAAAGTCTGCTATCTCCAGAATATGGATGAGAAAAATCTGGCCTGCCTGACCTGGGATGCAGAAAGGAAGTTAGCAGTCCACCTTGGGCTGTATCTGGTGCACAAAATCATTAATGAGAAATCAGAACCTAAATCTACACCACTCATATTTGTAGGATCTGATTTCACAGTACTCAGGTGATATGAATGCCAAGCCAAATAGTTAACATAAAAACTAGTCTACAACCAGTGTAGACCATTGAGGCAATCAGAGGCAAATGAAATAAATCTTAGAGGGACATTTTCAGAGCAACAGGACTCCCAACATGGTGTTGAAGATGAGCTTACAATCAAATATTAAAAACCACACAAAGGAATAAATTGCAATTAGGGAAATCAGCAGATGAAAAAACCCCAGTGGCTGAAATAAACATCACTTTGAAAAACACAAACAAGAGAATCATCAAAAAGAAACGTTAAAATAACTAAATTTAAAATGGTAAAAAAATAAAAGATCAAGGGAGAATAGAAACTGAGCCACAAACAGGCTAATTTGAAAAATCACAGATGGATTTGAAACTGAACCAAAGTGATATTACAGAAATAAAAAATATGGTCATTGTAATAAAGCACTCAGTTGAAAGATGAGAGAGAAATAATGATTTTGAAGATAACTCTGAGAAAATTTTCCAGATTGTAGCACAGAAAGGAAAAGAGATGGGAAATATAAAAAGAAGTTTATGTGGAAGTGACATGGAAGCCAGAAATTCCAGCATAATAGGAGCATCAGATGGAGATAATATAATAGCATAGAAATACTCCTGAAAGGAATAAGAGAAATTTACAGAATTAAATACACAAATCTACACAATATGTCCTGATCAGGACAAATTAATTCATTTATTCATTAAATCCTTAATGGGCAGCTATTATATGTCAAACCCTATTGTTGTAAGTGCTCGGGATATGGCAGTGAACCAAACAGATAAATCCTTGGCTTTCATAGAGCTTACATTCTAGGTGAGAATGGGGAGAAACGGATAAAAAGCAAAAGAGACAAGAAAAGTAATGTAAGGAAATGGGGGATGGTATCATTTTTTCTTTGTAGTTCATCTGGTACCAGTAAAGCCACTGGCTTTCATTGTTGCTCCACCTATGTGTTTCCACTGTGATTTGAGGCAGAAATGTGGTCTGATTCATCTTGCATAGGATGAAGCATGGCCTATCAGGGTGACACAATCTGGATTTCTAATAAAAATGAGATGAATTTAATGGAATTTCCATTTTATTAATTTCTAAGGCTGTGCTCAGCTATTCTTAGAAAGAAGTAACCAAGAACCTCATTATCTACCTTCCCACAGTTATGCTTTTGGAATTATGTGATCCTCATTTTGCACCTGTCTGCTCATCTATATTCTTATGCTGCAATGTCAGTTTAGACCTCCTGGTCTTTTTCTTAGGCTATTGGATTTGCCTCTTAATTGGTCTTCCTTCCTTCAATCTCACTCCCTCTAATTCATCATCCACACTGATAGTGGGGACAATTTTTCTAAAATATATTTGAGTACATCGTGCTTAAAGTCCATTAATGACCCCTATAGCTTTCATAAACCATATGAATTCCTCTACAATCTGGCTCTTGCCTACCTCCCCAGCCTTACTTCTCCCTCTACTTCTAGTACCACCCTCTATGCCATCCATTGCTAAATGACTTACCATCTTTTGAGTGGTCATATGCTTTCAACATGTTTCTGTCCCATTATTCTTCTGCTACATATGTATGAAAGACTTCTTTTCCCTTAATTCCCACTCTTGATGCCAGGCAATATATTTTTATCTTGAAATTAAGTTCAAGTTTCACCTCTCTATGGTGCTTTTTCTGACCTCTATCTTGTAGTAGAATGATTCAGATTTTGGTTGTAAACTATGCTTGCTTTGAATTTTTTTGAGCATGTATACCTTCTTTGCTATTCTTGAGGGTAGATGCCATTTCTTATTTTCTCTCAAATGCTTATAATAGCATCTGGCATGTATCTCTTATGCAACTAAATGCTTTCTGAATGAGGAAATTAGTAAAAGAATGATGTTAATACAAAGAAGATGTCTGTTTTGAAATGGAGAATTGGTTTTCCAAATCTGTATGACCCTGAAAGACTGGTTTGTGTTGTTTAGTCATGGATCTGAAAATGTGGAATTTTTGAGGCACAACTTCAAATCCTAAAATTATGATGTTCTTTACTCTGGCTTTATAGGAAGACTCCAGGCAGTTGGAAACCTTGAAAGTCTCCCTCAAAGGTAAAGAATGACCACATTTGCTTTAACCACAGAAACGATTAACTCTCCAGCAGTGTGGAAAACAGCTTTTGAGCTGTATTTATCGATGCATAGGTTTCACAGTGCTGTGATATTTGAAGGCAAATAGCTGTGTCCTTAATTAAGACTATGGAGGAATTGGCAAGTGTGATATGATGATGGAAGACCTAGAGAAAGGGCAAGGGAGCAGGATTGGTCAGGATGATACAGTCTCTGTGACCCTGATGCCCTCTTCCTACTCATTGATTTCCCAATTAAATATAACTTTTCATTCAGTCAATTCCCATACACTGCAGTTTCCTGAGCCCTCTGTAGGACAGAAAGATCACCTTCAGATCAAATTGTAGAAAAGAATGGTCTTGCTTTATTTTTTATTCGATATGGCAAGGTGATGAAGAGGAGGTTCTTCATCCATAATCTTTTCTATTGATAGGCTTCATTGTGTAATAAAACTCATAGAATAGGTAGTTGTCACAACTGGCAAGAACGCTGATTTTGGACTGGGTTTGAATCCTGATCACGCCATATTTAAATGTATCTCTATTAATCCTTATGGAAACTTTGTAAGGTGTTATTGCACTGTTAGAAAAGGAGAATATGAGTCTTAGAGAAGATAACTGATTTTCTAAGATCACACGTTAAATGGTATTCATTTAGTATTAAAAACTAAATGTAAAGAAATAAGAATGCCCTAACATAGTCTTAATTTTTTAAATTTGAGTTTCATTCTGATTAGATATGCTAATAATTATGGATCATAATGGTGGCTGTCCATCTCCTGTGAGGAGAAGACCAAGATTACTGATATGCATGGTCCTCATGCTCTGGCTTCTATCTGCCACTCTGGCCTCATCTTCTTCCCTCCCTGCTTTATATGGTGTGTTCCAGAGTATGCAGGCCATGGTCTTTTTCATCATGCCATTCTTTGTGGCTAAAATTGCCATATAATCCTTTTGACTGACTCCTGTGCAGTGTTTAGTAAAGCAAACAAGGCACTCAAATAAATTATGCAAACAAAATAAAAGAGAGAGTATTCTTGTAGTACTTCATCCATACAGACTTCTTTGAACTTTTCTAGGTTGGGCCAGGGAGCTCTTTGATATATATCTATAATATTCTGCATGTCCTAATATTGCATTCATCAATTGTTTTACAATTATTTCTTTGCTCTTTGTGTTTTCAGGTGATCTGTAAATTCTCTTAGGGAAGTATCATGTCTTTATAATTTGAAAGCTAAGGTGGTACTCAGTATTACTTGCTGTATTAGTTAGGGTTCTCTAGAGAAATGGAGTCAACAGGAAATATTTGTAAATATGAGATTTATAAAAGTGCCTCATGTAACCATGGGAACATAGAGTTCAAAATCTGTAGGGCAGGCTGTGAAGCTGATGATTCTGATGGAGGGTCTGGATGTACTCCACAGGAGAGGCTTGCTGGCCAAAGCAGGAGGAGAGACTGTCTCTTCTGAATCCTCCTTAAAAGGCTTCCAGTGATTAGATGAAGCATCACTCATTAAAGAAGACACTCCCCTTTGCTGATTACTAATGAAATCAGCTGTGGATATAGCCGACGTGATCATGATTTAATTCTATGAAATGTCCTTATAGCAACAGACAGACCAGCACTTGCCCAACCAGACAAGCAGGTACCACCACCTGGCCAAGTTGACACATGAACCTGACCATGACACTTGCTGAATGAAAGGTACTGACACACATCCACTTAAATCAATTTATGATACCATTTTGTCAGACTCAATGGGTGGAGTTAGTAGATTCACCTGCCAGAGGGACCTTAGGTGGGATTAGAGGGTCAGGAGACAAGACTCTTACTGCTCTAGCACAGCTAGGATGCAGGTACTGATGGTACTCCTCCTTGGTGTGAGGTGATGCGCACCAAGTTTGGTGGTGGGCTGGAATTTCCCTCAATAAATATAGGTGGGGTTTGGACTTGATCTTGTTGTCCTCATCCTAGTCAATACTGTGCTTAGAATAAGAGTTGGATATGGGCATGTCTATTGGTCATTTGCCTTTTCTTCAACTCAGGCTTTGTGACTAGCTATGCAATGGATCTTTCTCTCTTTAGCAATAGTTATTTTCCATGAAGTTCCTTGAACGCTTAGGAAAGTAAATCCCTAGCTTTCTAACTCTTGACAACTCCTATAACCAGAGTTGCCAGTCTATTTACTCACAAAACTGACTGTTATCCAGCTTTGATTCAGAATCTATCCAGAGACAGTGAATATAATGAATGACCATAGGCATCTGCTGCTGTGTCCCACCCCATGAAATTGGAGTCCCCCTTTATTAATGCCAGCCTGGATCAGACTTGACTTTTCCAAGTTCCTTTGGACAGAGTTCTTTGGAATTTTTCTACTTAAGGCTTGTTCTGTTTTTCTTTTTGTCCCACACTAAGGTCTAGTATGTCTTGTGACCAAGATCTTTTGGATAATGGCAAAGGAATAGGGGAAGGCTGGTTGACGCCCTTCATAAATTTTCAAAAATTTGAGTAGCTATATCTGGATGAAAACAAAACAAAATGAACATTATTATCATAAGTAGAATGCTTTATACACTCTAGGGATATCTATATCCCTACATATATATTCCTAGAAATATATATATTTCAACACAGTGGTAAAGAAGAAATTAAACCGTTCAAGAAATTGAAATACTCAGTATTTTTGAGTAAGTCAGCATTCTCATTCTTCGTTTGGATAGCTACAGGGTCGTGCCTTTTAAGACAATTTTAGAATTCTGAGAATTCACTCAAGGGGCTGGCTTTAGTCAGTTTGCAGCCATTTTCTCTTCTATTTTTGTCATTGATGGAGGTTTGGTCAGGCACATTCCCTCAGGTACATAAGTCGTAATGTAGGTTTTTAGGCATGTACTGAACAGATAGGTGATAGATGGTTCCCAAGATGTTTGAGAAGATTGCCTTATGACTTTGCCCTTAGCAAACTGACCTTCACAAACTGAAGGCATCACCTTAGCAAGGACAGCTTCAGTGTCTCCTTTGAAAAAATAATTTTCTTTTATGAGTAACATGCTGTGTCATTGTTTGTAACAACAGAGGGAACTGAAAACTATAGAACTCAGGAGGCAAAAAGGGCTGTCTTTCTAAGGAATAACAAGAAGTGATTTTATTCTCTGCCATGCAATGATGAAAAGGCATCTTGTAAAAGCTTTTAGTTGGTTTTCTTTTCTCCTAATCATGTTCAGGAACACATCTAATGCATTTTGTGCTTTTGAAAAGAAAAAGCAAAACCATTTTAAAGAAGAATTGCCTTCATTTAAAAGGATTTTATCTGTCTAGAGCTGGAGGCATGGGCTTTTTATGGGTATACAAGTCAACATTGTGCTATAGGAACATGGACGAGTTTGTATAAACTCTGGGAAAGTCTGGGGAGCTAACACAGAGGGGTGACATTTGAGCCAGACCTTAAAGCATGCATAGGAATTTTCTAGGTGAAGAAGGGAAAAACACATTTCAAACATGAGAGAAAGTATGAGCAAGGCACGAGAGCATTCTCAAAATCTCTACATAATGTTTTTTTTGGTCAACATCCAGGTTGCTTTTTTCTCCTGGCGGTATGAGAAATGCTGCTTAGGTTTCCAGAGTTCTACTTTAGTAGCCAAAAATTCTACTTTAGTTAAAATGTATTGAAAATGTCAAATTACTAGTACAACTTCAACTGTATTCTTTTGTTCAACAAATATATATTGAGCATTTGGCACTATTCTAGCTGTGCACCAGTCAGGTGATACAGCAATGAACAAAACCCAACAAAAATCCTCTCTCCCATTGTGCTTAAGGGCTTCTAAATACTAGTTATAACATTTCTGAAAATTTTTACTTGAGGATGCTGGGAAAGCAGCTCATGCCTCTTCCCGCATCTCTCTGTTAGGGGAAATAAATAAATACTTCCATGTTGTTGTAACAGAAGGTAACTCTCTGTCAGGGATGGCATACACCATGTGTTCTTACTGCCTGCCCTTGCTCCTTTCCCAGATATAGTTAATTGACTATCAATTTTTTTCTTCTTGAACATGGATGCAGTATCAGAATCCTTCTCTATTTGGCAGTCCAGGTAGCCACTTTCAGCAAATCAGAACAGGCTTGAAAGATGAAAGCATTAAGTCAATCACTCTGGGTGGTTCTAAATTTGTGGAAAGGAAGGGCAGTTCAGGGGGCTGTGCCTTGGATGTAGGAATCAGTCTACATTGGCTGTTGATAAGAGTGATAAATGTTTAGCCTTCTACTTAGATAAGTTCAACACAGATATTTCTTGGGCAAGTGCTATGTTCTAGCTATAACAAGGGAGGTTAAAGTCCAGGGAGTAAGGGAGAAAGATATGTTAGCCAATCCTTGCAGAATGGGATGATAGGCATAATAGAGATTAGGATAAGACATGTGGGGGCACAAAGGAGGGGATGATCCACTTTATGGGAGGTTTAGGGAAAGGGTCATCGAAGATTCATCAGAGGAGATGGTACTTCAACAAAGTTTTATTTTTGGGTGTGTGTGTGTGCGGTACATGGTCTGGGAGTCAAACCCGGGTCTCCCGCATGAAAGATGAGCCTTCTACTACTGAACTACCTGTGCACCCTCTTCAACTAAGTTTTAACAGGTAGTTAGGAGGGGGTGCAAAGGTAGTTCAGTGGTAGAATTCTCATCTGCCATGTCAGAGACCCGGATTTGATTCCCAACCTGTGCATTTCCTCCCAAAATAAAGATTCATCAAATGGTGCTGCAGTAATGGGACACTCACATGGAAAAAGAATGAAATGTGACCCTCACCACATGGCATGCAAAAAACAAAAAAATGATGAATAGGGGCGTTCTTTGGCAGAAGTCAGGCTTTCTGTATCTCAGGACTGCAATGGAAACAGACAACTTGGCCGCAATGGGGGATACTGCCTTAACAGATTTTCCAAGCCAGCCTTTCCAGGGGAGGCCCCAAACAACATAAGGCCCCAGATTTCACAGAGGAAACAATAGCACCCTGTAACTGAGGCCAAGTGGAAGCTTGGTTTAGGTTCTGAACTTCCTGTAAGAATGACCTGCTGCATATTCCTGAGGCCTGTTACTAAAATTACTTCCCTTCCTGGTAATGTGGTCAGGCACAGGCGATGGGAGAAGTTGTAGAAGCCTCAGCAGGTGTGTTTGTGCAGGAGACTGGAGGAATTCCAGGCATGCAGCAGCACAGGATAAACTTTAAGTACCCGGGACTTCCCAGATGCCTTAGAAATAATTGCACCAGTGGTCTCACTGAGTGCCTGGGCCATGTTATTGCCAGGAATCTTTATACCAGCACTGAGCCCTCCCCTGGCAATTCTGCAGATTACATAGAGGTTGTCAGGGTCTGTCAGAGGCCCTCAGCAGACAAAAGGTAATTTATGAGGATGTCAGGAATCAGGCATGGAAAGTGAAGAAAGCAAGGAAGAGACTGGCTGAGGCCTTAAAGGCAGGCAGGCTGGCACAAGAGGCAGAATGAATGAAGGCCCAGAAGAAAAGTCCTGGAAAGTAGGTGAAAAAAAAGAAGGTAGTGATGAAGAAACAGAGACTGACACTTGAAAAGAAAGTTCAACACGAAACAGCCCTTCTTTTCAATAGCATGTTCAACATGTTTTCCTGCTTTGAGCTATAAACTTCATGTTATACCCAACTATTGTTTATTAAGCTCTTTGAGAGACCAAAAAAAAAAAAAAAAATAGATAATTAGGAACCCATCAGATGGGTGGAAGTTTAGAGTGAGGGATTCCAGACAGAGGTATGGAGGTATGTTAGGGTTCTCTGAAGGAACAGAGCCAACAGGAGAGATCTGTATATCTGAGATTTATAAAGATGTTTCATGCAGCTGTGGGAATAGAAGAGTTCAAAATCTGTAGGGCAGGCTGTGAAGCTGGTGGCTCCAATGAAGGATCTGGATAAACTCTGCAGGAGAGGCCCACTGGATGAAGAAGCAGTGTAAGAGTCTCTGTTCTTCCTTGAAAGCCATCAACTGATTGGATTATATCGTTGTGGGAGACACACCTTAGTTGATTGCAGATGTAATCAGCCACAGATGCAATCAACTGACCGAAGATTTAATACACCAGCCTTCCAGTTTATCAACCAGCCACAAAATATCCTTGCAGCAACGGTCAGGCCAGTGTTTGCCTGACCAGACAACTGGGCATAATCTCTTGGCCAAGTTGACACCAGAACCTAACCATCATGTAGGTTCATTGAATGAATCACCTGTATTATAGAATCCTAAATTTTTGCAAGATATCATGTACCTTGAGGGAAGAAACACATAATATCTCCATGGCATTTGGCTCTATGTGGGTGTTCAAAAAATATTTGTAGAAAGAATGAATGAATGATTGAGTCTTTCCTTTGTCTCTCTGCTGGTACCATCTGTTTTATTATGTAATATCTCTACTGAAATTTTCTAAATATTTAAATTCAGTATCATTGAGAAATCAGTTTGATTCAGTTCAAGTAATCAGGATTACTGGATCATGGATTGCATTCTATCTAAGTCTCACCCAAGGGGTCCAGGAAGAGCTTGTCTTTTAAACTTCACCCTCCTTTGAATATCTGTAATTAGGATGGCCATATAATTTATCACTCAAACTTGGACTGTTTTGAAAGTAAACATGTGCGCAGTTAATAATTGTACTGGGATAATAGCATAAAGCAGGATTGTACTGGGTGAGTAGAGGAACATTATCATTCTGTCTATAACTAGCTGGCTTTGGAATTAGTGTTGTACTTAAATTTCTACTCTATTCTTACCAGCTGTGTGGTATATAATAAGCTACTTATTCTTTATGAGTCAATTTCCTCACTCTTAAAGCTGAGGACTTTACACATACCACATAAGATGCTGGGGAGACCAAATGGAATCATGTGTTTATACTACTGAGCTCAGGGCCAGTGATAGGCAGCTTCTAAAATAATCCTTAATCATCCCTGTTTGTGTTTCCCTGTATAATCTCCTCCCATGAGAATAGACCGGACCTAGTGACTTGATTCCAATGAATGGAATATGGCAAAAGTGCTGTGATGTTGCTGCCAAGATTAGTTAAAAAGACTGTGACTTCCGTTTTGCCCTCCCTCTTTCATTCTTTCAGTTTTCATTCTGGGCAAGCAAGGTGCCATTTTTCTGGATAGCCCTCTAGATGTGTTCTTAATGTTGTTCTTCAAAGGCATTAAGAGAGACTACACTGTTTCTGAAGGGGGAGAGTAGAAGAGAAGTCTTTGATGTTACAGGTTCTCCTTTATAGATAATTATCATTCAAGGAGAAATTATATAGCAACAAGCATATACCAGGCCCTGTATTCTTGCATAACAAATTACCTAAAATGGAATCATGTAGAGAGACCCATGTAGCAAGGAAATGGTGTCTCTAGCCAGCAGACAGTGAAGACCTGAGCACCGCAGAAAGCCAATTAAGGGATCTTGAAAGTAAGTCTTCTCCAGTTGAGCCTTGACATGAGACCTCAGTCCTGGCTAAGATCTTGATTGCAGCCTTATGAAGGACACCAAGTCACTAAGCCATGCCCAAATCACTGACCTCATGAAGTAGTTTTAAGCTACTAAATTTTAGGTAATTTATTATGCAAGAATACAGGGCCTGATATATGCTTGTTGCTATATAATTTCTCCTTGAATGATAATTATCTATAAAGGAGAACCTGTAACATCAAAGACTTCTCTTCTACTCTCCCCCTTCAGAAACAGTGTAGTCTCTCACAGTGCCTTTGAAGAACAACACTGAGAACACATCTAGAGGCCTAATGTACTGGAGGCTCTGCAGTTTCATCTATTTGCTGGATGTTCACACTGGCTTTGGAAGCAGCTTTCATGTGGTAATGAAATCAAGAAATCAAGAAAGTGCCTTCGTAAATCAACCCTCTTTGGACTCTTAAGTTTCTTAGGAACTTCCGTTTCATCAGCCAAATCATCAAATTTCATCAAGTATCTGCAGAGAAAACTCAGATTCATGACCTTTCCTCAAAGACTTTACAGTCTAGTAGGGAGGATAAGACATGCACACACTTATCCGTAAGGCAAGACAGAAAATGAAGAAAGCCATCTAGAAATAATGGAAGTTACTAATTATTTGGGGCCCAAGAATCTGGTTTAAATCCAAGTCTGCCATGCATTGGCTATGTGGCCTTAGGCAACCATCTGTCATTGCTGAGTTACTTTCCCCATCTATTAAATGAGAGTAATCACACTGCTACGAAGTGGAAGAAAAAAGCAATATTGGATCTAAAAGTGCTTTGTAAATAACTCAGCAACCTACAGGATTTATTGTTGGAAAAAATAGCCAACTAAATGTAATCAGTGATAATGACAACAAATTGAGGACTATGGGTATTCAGAAAAAGAGGGGATATATATAACCTCTGACTGGAGAACTGGGGGAGTCTTCAGAAAAGACTTGACATTTGATCTAGGTTTCAAAAAATTTTTGAATCCAGGTTCTAATGATGGGGTATGCATTTTAGGCAGAGGAGAAGTGGAGTTGAGTTTTAGAGGCAGCGGAGTGTTTGTGATGCATCTGGGAAAACAGTGAGCGTTATAGTGTTTAGTGCCTCTGGAATATGTGATGAGGAGGTTGGAAATTAAGGTTGGATCCAGACTAAAAATACTCAATTTCCAGGTGGAAGAGACTTTTTTCCTTTATTTTAAAGTCTGCAAACCTGCATATAAAATTTGGAAACACTTAGGTACAGTTCATTACTTTGAGCAAGCCAATCCTATTTGCAACTCATCATATACCAACTCTCATTCCAGATGATGGCACCAGATACTCCCTTATTGCTTCTTTGTGTCACTTTCAGACCTCCCATGGTTTTCTGGAAATATCTTTCCCATAGGTTACCTTTCTGCATTTCTTTCTTTGTCTTCACTGAGATTACCAAAAATGTTCAACTCTTTTGTTCTGAATCTTCACATTTTTTTAAAAAGTCCAGGGTTTCTGAGAAAAACTGGTTTCTTTCTTGCTAATATTGGCAACTTCCCATAACTACTTTTATTTTATTATGCTAGAAGACCATTTTCCTCCAAGGGAAGAGGTGAAGAATAACACAATTGGGTGAAGGGGACAGAGAACTCCATATCCCTACTTCATTCAGCCATTTGTTTATTAATTTAATAAATATTTATTTTGTTCAGCCGTGTATCTAAAGTTTTAAATAAAATATGTGATTCCTGTTCTTGGGAGGCTCATTTTTTTCATTTGAGAGCTAGATACTAACTAGCTAATTACACAACAATTAATTACTTAATCATAAAAGTAGCAAATACCATACTAAAAATTTTTAGGATATTCTAAAAGTGAATGATCAAATAAGACCTTCTTTTTGGAAGTAGATGAATGAGCTGAGATTTGAAGGATGTTCAGGAATTAACAACAAGAATAGGGAAGGGGAGGAGAAGACCATTCTAGGCAGAGAGACCAGCATGTGCAAAGGCCCTGTGAGAAGAACCATGTTTGAAGACCACTGTGGCTGGAAAATAAAGAAGGAGAATGACACAAGATGCAACTGGAGAGCTTCACAAGAGTCAGATTGTGCATGATTGGGAGTCCATGTTTGGGGTTTCAATCTTTATTTCAAGAGCAAAAGGGAGATTATTTTAGACAAAGGGTGGTGACATGATCAGATTTGTTATTTGAAATTCACTCCAGATACCCTGTGGACAATGGATTGAAGGAGGGCAAGAACAGATATAAGAAACTAGTTGTAATAGTTCAAATGTGAGATGATAGTGGATAAAACTAGGGTTATATTTGTGGGGATAGAGAGAAATAGCCTCAAGAAGTATGTTAATTGTTCAATCAAAAGGACTTGGTGACCGATAGGATGTAGGCAGAGAGACAGAGGGTAGTGTCAAGGATAAGTCTTAGCTTTCTGACTTGAGCTATTGTGTGCATTGTGGTGACAATTCTTGAGATGGCGAACCTGAAAAAGGACCAGGTACAGATGCAATCCATCTTACATTTGAATAGTATACTTGAAGAGCCAAAGAATTAGAGGTCCTAGTGAGTTGTTTCTTTAATTTACATAGACGATTAATGGTAAACAAAATTTAGATTTCTGGACCCCTCATTGTTCAACATTTCTTTTTCCCTCAGGTCAATGACCACAGCCTCCTAAGTGATCTGTAGATTACAGACTGTCCTCCTAACCCACCTCCTACAATGCTACATTACTTTCTCTAAAACTCTTCAGCAACTCCCAGTTTTTTGACTAAAGTCAAAGGTCCTTTCTTGGCAAATAAACAGTTGCTTCATCTGAAAGGAACTGCAAAATGGTTAGTTTAGCTGAAATACAGAATCTGAGGATGGGAAAAGATAAAAGAGATTAAGAAGTCTATTAGAGTATAGATTGGGAAGGATCTTATAAAAATAAATATATTCATATATTTAGACTGTAATTTAAGAAGAGCAGACAGCCTTTAAAGAGTTTCAAATAGATTTTATTTTTTTAATGTTATACACGCACATGATTTATTCTACAATGCTTTTATATAAAAAGAATAGTACTAGTCCTTTATCCTGCCCCCATTTTCCCACTTTAGAGTGGATTACTACCTTTAATGGTTCTGGTTGGATTTTAGGTATGCACCTCCAGTTGTATGAATACTTGTCTACCTTGCCACTGTTTGATTTTTTAGTTTTAGACATTTATCTATCAACTTCCTGACATGGAAGATGAGAATTAGTTCTTAACCACTTCCTCTCCCCATCCTGGGCCCCACCATACACACTTATCCAACCACCTCCTCAAATATTTCATAATTTTAGTTAGGTAAATATTCAGAGTTTACATTATTAAGATTATGCAAATTCTATTCAGAGTTGAGCAAGATGGCAAACTTTTCCTTTCTTGCTCAACTGATTGTTATCTGTATGGTTAATAAAGGTCTTGACTTTTTATTTGCTTAGTTTTCTAGGTATTTATAACTAATTTATCTCTCAACTCACCCCAAAGTAAGCAAACATATCCTCAACACATTAAAATACATCAAGTATTCTATCAATTTTATTTTCTTAAAGAAGTTTAGCCCAGACTTTTCTGCTATGCTGTCTGTGCCTGCTGTGAATTATCATCCTGAGATCTACCTTTTCTATTATCATGAGTACTCCCTTTTCCTTTCTATGACCTGGGATTCTTGTTTTCTTGACTCCATGTCTTGCCCTTTCATTGTTTAAAACTCACTTTCCTCCACAAAGCTGTGTAGGAATGGTGCATTAAAGGTAAATATTTTGATACCTTTCATGTCAGACAATATGTTTATTTTACCTCCCCATTTAATTGATAGTTTGCCTTGGAATAGAATTCTAGGTTGGAAATAAATTTCCCTTTAAATTTTGAAGGCATTGCTCTGTTGTTTTCTAGTTTCCACTGAGAGATCCAATGCCATTCTGATTCTTCTTTGTATGAAAACTGTATAGACCTTTTAGGATCATCTCTTTATTTCTTTAGCTTTGAAATTTCTTTTTGATATGCTTTGTTATAGGCCTATTTTTATCCATCATTCTAGGCAGTCAGCAGGACCTTAAAAATATGATGCATGTTTTCCCTGGAAAATTTTCCCAATGTATTTCTGAAGTGATTTCTTTATTTTTGTTGTCTTCATTCTCTCTCTCCAGAACTCCCAATATTTGAATGTCAAATAAACTGGACCAGTCTTTTAATTTTCACATCTATTTTTCTCCTTTCTATTCTTATTCTTTTTATTCCACTTTCTGTAATGATTCCTCAACTTTGTGTCCTAAACTTCTACTGACTTTTTCGTTGTTATCTTTTTATGAAATTTTTAACAGTTATATTGTCTGAAAGTTCCTTTTTGCTTTTAATAACTTTTAGCTTTGTTTTATGGATGCAAAGCCTTCTCTTTTCTCTCTGAATATTAATGATTGACTTTTTCTGATTTTTATCTCTCTGCATAGTTCCTTTTTCATTATTAGTATGCTGATTTATGTTTGCTTTGGCCTCTATCATTCCTTTCTTTTAAAATTTAAATTAACAGTTTTTTATTAGAGAAGTTGTGGTTTTACAGAACAGTCATGCATAAAATATAGGATTCCCATATACCACCCTATTATTGACACCTTGCATTGGTGTGGAACATTTGTTAGAATAGATGATAGCACTTAAAAAAAAATTTAATATAGCAAAGGGCCTGCTTTAGTGTCATGCTAATCCCATCAGAAAATTACCCCAATACCCCTTTGTCGGGAACCCAAAGCTTAAGTTGACCAGCCAACCCATAATACTAACCCCCTGTGTTTAAACACATGTGTGTCTTTTAAACCAGAGCCAACAGGCGCGCATGACTGCTGCTGCTAGTAATCTGCTTCTACCTGTTACAGAACCAATTCCCGCTCCTTCAGAAGGGTAAGGAGTGCACAATGAAACTCCCCAAGTGGTAGGGAGTGAATAATGGCCCCCGAAGGGCCAACTTTTCAAACGGTGCCTCACCAACCCCACTCAAAAGGAGATCCTTATTTCTAACTATACTTCTTGCCTCAAATTTACCTACCTGTAATTACAATGGTTCTCTCCTCCAGAAAACACATGTATCCACCCACATATCCATATATATAATTATATGTAATATATATATAATTTTTTGTTGTTTTTACATTTAAATATGAAAATATTACTCTGCTTTGTGTTATAAATGGAGGACCAGGCAATAGGAACTTTTTCTTCTTCTTAACATAAAGCTATCCATCAGTTAATACTATGAAGTTTGTCTTCAGATTAGGGCATTTAGCCTCAAGTGAGGGAAGCATAGAGATCAAGGTCATTTTCCTCCTAATTTCCCTAACCCTTCCTTCTCTACTAATTCCCACTTCAAAAGGAAAGTTGGTTATAATCTTTTTAGATAATGGAACTTTCCCATCAATGGGTTGGAGGAGGGTATATTTTCAGCTAAATACAAAGTAAGCCAGCCACCCCCCCTACACTTCGGCTAACCTCATAGAAAACGTCTTTCTCTCACTTCATAAATACAGATGCTCTCCGTTCAGACTAGACTATGCCTACTGGACAAACATACCCGATTTAAATGGAAGCAGTAGTTATGTCTTCCCTCCTCACCCCTCCCCACTTATGTACTTCTTCCTCATTCTTTCAAAGCTTCTGTGATAGGATTAAAAGGGGCATGGGGTGGGAGTAAAGAGGTTAAGAACTCGATCCCTCTTTCCTGGCCTCCCAAAAGCAAGAGTTATTAATTGGGCACGAGGAATAAAATAACCTTGATATTCTGCCCTTTGAGTTACACTTAGTAGGACAATTGGGAGAGAGGAAAAGTGGGAGTGGGATGAAGAACTGGGAGAGGTGTGATGGCTGGAGGTCCAGCCCTTGTAATGGAAGGGCTCATCGCTGGTCTCATTGTGAAGACATGTGCATATGAGGGCTTCTGGCACTGCAAAGGGGTCACAGTTGGCAGAGGGGTGGCGGTCTTCAAAGTAACCCTTCTTCTCCTGGCCAACAGTCTGGGAATGTGGATGTCACTGGACAGGCATGACCTCCACATTTGTTTCAGCGATCTTGATGCTGGTGGACAAGCAGGCCTGGTAGTGGGCCTCCACAATGTCTCCGCCATAAGCTTTGTCTGCTTCCGCACCACAGTAATATGGGCCTTGGGGCCCCAGGAAAGCCACTGAAAGGCCAGCCTAAGAGGTGAGGTGTCCATCTGTCCCCACCAGGAATATTCCTGCTCCATTCCAAACCAGGGGTGCTGGTTGCTCACCATGCCCATTGTCCATTTACAGGGATGCTTTAAATTGGTTCAGTTGTACTTGAAAACTTCACAGAACACCAACTTATTAGTGTCCTTGTGGAAAGGGTACTGAAATATAACAACAAGGTTGAGATACATGTCACCATTGGAGCTTTCAGACTGAAAAGTACTAGAGTCATCAAAATTCCACTTGGGCCGCTCTTCTATACACTTAGCTTGACTGTTCAGAGTACATGTCTTACAGTACAGTCCTTCTCCAGTGTCATTGATCCAGATATACATGGCTTGAACTCTCTTGCCCTGGTGCAGAGCCATGTATACCTGCTTGATGCCTTTGTTCAAGTGGGAACTTGCTGAGATGGCCATGGTGGAAGGTGTTCTGTGCAGCAAGCGGGGCAGAGGGAGGGAAACCCATAAGAGCAAAGTGAGAGGAGGCCGGGTGTGCAGGTCAGATGCTTAATTCCTGTCATTCTTGGATCTCAGATGTTAGCACATTTTTTTATAATTGTATTATTATTAGCTCTAGTCCATGGTTTAACTTAGGATCTGTCATTCTTTTTTATTGTATGCTGTATGGTGGGGTCACATTTCATTATTTTTCCATGTGAGTATCCTGTTGTTGTAGCACTATTTGTTGAATTCTGTTTTTTGGCAATTGCATGGATCAGGAATCAAACCTGGGTCTCCCTCATGGCAGGTGCGAATTCTACCACTGAACTACTCTTACATCCCCTGTCATTCATTTTACTTTATTTATTCATTTATTTATTTTTATTTTTTATTTTTTGCATAGGCAGGCACCAGGAATCAAACTCTGGTCTCTGGCATGGCAGGCAAGAATTTTACCACTGAGCCACCATCACACTGCTCTGTCATTCATTTTTAAATGTTATTCTCCAGTGACTTTTGATGATTATTGACCATTCAAATTTAAGAAGGGGGTATTGAAAACTAATTGTAAGCTCTCACCATGCGGTAGAGCTTCTTTTTAACTGTAGGTGGAGCTTCTTACCCCCTATAAGCTTTACTATGGAAAAATGTGGCTAAAATAAGGAGAGGATCCTAAAAGGCCTATACAGGTTTCATACAAAGGAGTATCAAAATGGCATTGGATCTATCAATGGAAACTAGAAAACAAAAGAGCAATGCCTCAAAATTTAAAGGGGAAATTTATTTCCAATCTAGAATTCTATTCCCAGCCAAGCTATCAATTAAATGGGGAGGTAAAATGAACATATTTTCTGACATGAAAGGTATCAAAGTGTTTACCTCTAATGCGCCATTCCTTACAAATCTTATCGAGGACATGTGAGTTTTGAACAATAAAAGAGCAAGACATGGAATCAAGAAAACAAGGAATCCCACATCAGAGAAAGGCAAAGGGATACCCATGATGAAGAGAAGGAAGATCTCAGGATGGTAATTCACAGCCAGCATAGCACATGGTCCAATGCTATGGATTAACCCTGTCTATTAGAGTTCTGCAAGCTAGTGGGAAAAAGGGGCTAGGGAGCCTCAATATTTAGTATGTGTATGGTGTTGCCAGGTCAAGAAAAAATTTAAGTGATTATTAAATAGATATGCAAATATTTGATTCTTCTGAAATCTGTACAGATGCTAACACCAGAGTCTACTTGAAAACTTGAGACGCACTGTTCTCCATTTCCTCTTCTCCATGTTACATTTTATTTAGTACTTTATACTATTAGAGATTATTGTCTCTTTATCCATTTAGATTTGCATCTTTTACACCTAGCAAGGTGTCTGATGTACTCATTGCTCAATGTTTACTTTTTAAAATAGGAATTATTTATTATATTAATATATATAATATCTAATTCATGTATTCTTCTGAAATGGATGCTTTCCCATAATCATCTGGCCAACCTATTAAAGGAAGATAATCAATGGAGGTGGGAGGGGAAGAGGTTCTTGTGAAGTCTCCATTAGTGAGGTCCCTAGATCGCAGATCAGCAAAAGTCCTTTCTCCTCCTAACAGTATCCTGAAGTGGCGCATAAATATAACATATATACAAAAAACAGAAAAAAGAAAAGCAATAATGTTGAAAGTACATTCCAACAAACAGCTCCATAATAGATTTCATAATTTGTTATGGATTACCATTCCATAGTTTCAGGTTTTTCCTTTTAGCTGCTCCAAAATACAGGAGACTAAAAGAGGCATTAATATAGTGGTTCAGCAGGCATACTCATCTGTTAAATGCTGTCTTCTCTGTTATAACTCATCCTTCTCCTCTGATCCTTCTCCCACATAAGGATGTTTGGGCTATGGTTATTCTAACTTTTACATGTGGAAAAAGGTATCAACAATATAGGATAGGGGGATGGAATTAGTTTATATTCTTGGAGAGGCTGGCCCCTCTGGGTTTCAGCGCTTATCTAGCCAAGGAACCGTCTGGAGATAATGGGTTTCAGAAACTAAGCTTAATGTATGAAACTTTTGTAGAATCTCAGAATCCTAGGTGTTCTTTAGGGTTAATAGATAGCCTGATATTGGTTGGGATTTGGCAAGCCATGGCAATTAGCAATATTTAACTGAAAGCTTGTGTAAGCATAGCCTCCAAAATTGCTTCTTGAGTCTATTTGAACTCTCCTAGCCACTGATACCTTGTTTTGTTAACTCTCTTTTCCCCTTTTTGGTCTGGAAGGCATTATCAATCCCATGGTGCCAGGACCAGACTCATCCCTGGGAATCATGTCCAATGTTGCCAGGAAGACTTTCACTCCTGGATGGCATGTCCCCCATAGAGGAGAGGATAATGATTTTACTTGCAGAATTGGGCTTAGAGAGAAAGAGAGGTCACATCTGAGCAACTAAAGAGGTTTCCTGGAAGCAACTCCTAGGCATAATTATAGGTATTCTTAGTTTCTCCACTACAGAAGTAAGTTTCATAAGGGCAAACCTCAAAATCAAGGGCTTGGTCTATTTTCTTGGAAGTCTCTGTTGTTTGAGAGAGCACCAGGGGTTTCCCAAATGGGAAAGTTTAACGGTTCTATTTTTTTTTCTCTAGTCCCTCAAGTGACACTATCAATACTTTTTAATTATCAGCCTACCATAGTCTGGGATGTATCCAGGTATTATATTAATCTACATAGAATTATAAGACCTCATTCCCACGCTGGTCTCCATGTGTTTGGGTTATTTAAATGAGCTGTTCGGATAGGTTGATTTAGGTTGTGAATTACAGGAAATGTAGGTTCTAGACACAATAAACCTCTTTGCCTTTGGTCTCATATAGTAGGTGAAGTGCTAGAGTTTATACACTATCAATGTTTGCCTTGTGTACTGATTTACCTTAGTCCCAACCAGATCAGCTTCGTTTTTATCTCTAATTGAAGCCTGATATCTTTTCTGGTTACTTTAACTGTAATTGTATGTAGCAATGCTGACTTTCAGAGCTGCAGAGCTCCAGCTCTGTATCTTAGATGTCACAGAGGTACTCAGAGTTCCAGGGAAATACCAGTTTATACACAAATAGCTCTGTGGTTCAGAATCTAGAAATATACTTACAACTTCAGACTAAGTATGGCTGCTATAAGAGCTTGCAACCTAGGTTCTTATAAGTGTTTTCTAAAAAAGACCATAGTGTATTTTTTCTTTTGTTTCTGGCTTATTTTGCACAACATATTGTCCTCACCAAATATCAAATCAAAACCTCTCCTAATCTTTTGTCCCCCACCCCAATCATTTACCCCTGGAATTGCTGTGGCAGTGTGGCTGTCTTCCTGTTAACTATAAACCATAGTATGCAATAGTAGTTTTCCCCCATACCCCTCTATTATTGACTCTTTGTACAAGATTCATGCCTTTGAAGTTCATGTGAGAACTTCGAATTTCTTCAAATTTCTTTGAATCTGCTGTTGTGTATTGCTGAGACCAGATCACCACGAGGGGCCGAGGAAGGCACCATGAATCTGAAAAATAAAGACACTCACACAAAAGAGTCTTTTAAGATGAAAGCAGGGGATTCATGACTCAAAGGACAAGAGCCTCGACCCTGAGTTCCTCATCATATTTATTGAGAAGCTTCAAAACAGAAAGTATCTTTCAAGGTTCTTAGTAAGTTGTTTTTTGCTGAACTGCCACATCAACATTAAACTCAGGCATGCCATACAAGGTTCAAATATTTCCTTCTGCAAACAGTCATGTGCTTGCCAGGACAGTGTTCCACCCTGGCAGGACCTGGTGTTCCAAGGCCCACACTTTTATCTGCGTTATGGAAGCATTCTAACCTTCAGTCATTTTCCCACAGTGTATCTCTAGTATATTTCTAATTTGGACTACAATATCTTTCATTTCTGTGAGATCTGCTATTTTTCTATGTAATCTTTCAAGTTCTTCTTTATGCTTTTCTAGTGTCTTCTTGATATCCTTTATTTCTTTGTAAATATCCTTGAGTAATTGTTCCATATTCTGTGATTCTTCTGGTGTTTTGATTTGGTCATTTATCTGGTCCATTTCTGCCTGGATCTTCACATGCTTTCTGATTTTCTGTTATGGTCAGGGTTTGATTATCTTAATAAGGTTATTTTGCAAGTTGGTTCCCTTCACTCATCTAAAATTTTGTGTTTAGTTTGTTTGCATTGAAAGTCCCATTTTGCAATTGGTTTGTTAGTAATTCCCTGCCAAGCCAAGGCCTGGATCTCATGTAGGGGATGCAATTCTACTTGAGAGTCTATTAAAAGCTAGGCAGTGATGTATGGGTAGTTCATTGGCAGAATGCCTGCCCACCATACAGGAGACCTGGGCTTGACTCCAGACTCATGCACCTTCCTCACCTAAAAAAAAGAATAAAAAAGACAAAACAAACAAACAAACAAACAAAAAACCAACATAACAACACATCAGCAATAGTAGGCCCCAAAGCCAGGAGTCATCCCAAGATATATTGAGAATGAACTCAGACTGGTGCCCATAGAAAAGAAAAAGAGAAAAAATAAAAATTAAAAAAAAAAAATTACCTAGGCAGCTAGGGAGTTTGCCAGGCTGCACTTACTGCTTCTTGTAGTAGCACAAGTAGCACAACACAGCATATGGTGCTCCTGAGCCACCTCCTCTTCTCAGGCCTACCTTTCCCACCAACTGTCGTGGCTGCTGTGCAAGATAGTGTGTGCATGGAATGGGGCAGCTTATCACAGCACCTGGCAGGGAGCTGATCCCAGTACCTCATGCCTGGTAGAATCGCTGCTCAGAGCACCCAATGACATGGCCACTCATTGTACCTGGTGAAGTGGCTGGTCCCAGTGCCTGGAAGGTGTGGCCCCTTATGGTGGGCAGCTGTGTGCATCCCTAGAATCCATATGGGTGTTGCTGACTCCAGAGACACATGGGTAGTTCTCCCCAACTGGCTGCTGGGGCAGGCTGGAGTGAAGGGATGGTCCACTCCCTTGGGTCCGTACTTCCCCACATGCTGTCACCTGCCCCTGGCAGGTGTAGCCTTACAGACTTGCCCTGCTTCCCCATCCTGGTCTCCCTGCCTCTCTCTACCAGGATGGCCCCACGAAATGCTGAAGACCCTCTTTGATCACTCACTTGCTAGGACTGCAGTCCTGGTCATTTTTACTGTTCCCATTCTTGTTGACCCATGGAGCAGGGGTGAAACCAGCCTACCCTCACTCCACCATCTTGATCTCTCCCTGGTGGACTTTTATGTCCACTTGTTGGTAGGATTGCTTCCTGACCTTTGCTGGGGCTCCCATGGTGCTTCTGAGTGGCTGGAATAACAGCTGAGATGACCTTGCTCCTGCTTGTTATGCAAGGCTTAGGCTGTTCCTCCACTCCTGCAGTTGTCAAACTGTCATCATTCCTCCTGTGTTTGTATGATCCTCCCCACTTCTTTTTGCTCCAACGGTTTCTCTTACTGAGACTGGGAAATGGGCTCCTCTGTGCCAACCCTTTCTTTGATTCTTAAACAGAGGTCCTTGCTCTCTGTTTCTACAATGCCTCCACTGTTTCAACTCTTATTTAAGTTTTTTGTTTTTGCATTTTTAAAAAGACCTCCCTATATTAGGAACAATAAATTAATTCTTTCTGGGACAGGAGGTAAGATAATGTTAGTGACATCATGTAACTTCTTACTCTAAATTGTCCTTTCTCATTTACCCTAAGCTAATTGCCCTATATGGACATAAGACACTTTAGCTAGTTCCTATTTTAAGGCAAATCTATCATATACACCTGAGATTCTTTCTGAAAGTAAGAGGCCATTGTTTCCCATCCTTGATTATGAGTTTCAGTTCCAAGGCTAAGTTCAAATATATGCCAACACCTGGCAAGCCGAACAACCAGCTGATTGAAATCTCACTCCACCCCTTCACCAATGTCTCATTTCTATAATGGATACCTACATTAGCCTCCCTCTGGAGCCCTCTGCACAGAGGGTATAGAATGTGAATTCAGTTAGAAACAACATGAAAGTGTATAGCACAGATCCTGCTATGTGATATCAGTTTAATAACTATTAGAAAAAGGAACCAATATTTTTAAAGTGTCCACCATGGGCAAGGCTATAGGATTTATATCCTTTGACTTCTAAAATACATGTGTTAATTATCCACATTTTACCAGTGAAGCCTGAATTTTCAAAGAATTCAATTAAACTTTTTGATGTCGCAAAACTAGCAAGTGGTAGATCTGAGGCTCAAATCCAGGGCTTTCTGGTTGTAAAGCTCATGTTCTTTCCATAATAACATGCTTCCCCCTCTTTGAACTTGAATGTGAATCTGAGAATCTATATCCAAGGAGTACTACTACTACTACTACTACTACTACTACTACTACTACTACTACTACTTTTTGTGAATATATAGACTCTGCCTGGCATATATAAGATACTACTCTAAAATTCTTCATACCTCACCCTTCTGTGTCGGAGGACCAGCCACTTTAGGAAGGGCTTTTGAATCGAAGCCTCCATCTCAAGCATTCATTTCAAAAAAGAAGTGGAGGAAGGAAAGAAAAAGAAGGAAAAAAAGAAAAGCATGAAGAAAAGAAAGATTAACTTGAAGACTAGGGCTTTGGAAGTATGATATTTGAGAAGAAAAATAGAGCATAGATTATTTAAACCCACATTTGTTCTATTTAGAAAGTACCAGAGAAAAAATGCACCGAGCGCATGTTAGCTGCTCAATACTTGAGTGCTGAATGCAAATTAAGTGCTAAAACCATCTGGTAATCATTTGACTCTGGCAATAAAAGTGATATGTGAAGCATTTATCATAATCTGAAGATATATTTTTCTAATGGATCTTTTATTCAAGTTTTATGATTCTGCTATGAATTTAAGGTTTTTTCCAGGCACAGTTTCTATTTGTAATTAGGCACTAGAAGGAATATTGCAATTGGCCTTCATTGATTGATAGAGCTTTACCTCTTGACACCACAAAATAATGCAAACTTTGATTACATTAGGAGAAATCAATGAACATATTTTGATTTTGAAAACGAACAGTCTGCTTAGAACGTGTGTGTATGTCTCAAGTATGCAAATATAAAGCAAAGATGCTTGTGATGGTTTGAAGCTGTACGTACCCTAAAAAGATCATGTTCTTAAAGCTAATACATTTCTTTGGGTGTAAACCTGTTGTAGGTGGGACCTTTTGATTGTTATTTCAGTTGAGGCATGCCCAGGTAGGTCTTAATCCTCTCACTGAAGTCTTTTCTAAGAGATGAAACTCAGACAGACACCCAGAAGCTAGGAAACACAGAAGAAAGAGAAAAGACAGAAAATCTGAGAAAGAAAAGCCAGAGAAGGTAAGAGAGAAACAGCCAGAAGCTGAAAGCAGTAAAACCTGAGAGAAAAGAATCAGCAGACACTGGTCATGTGCCTTGCCATGTAATAGAGGAACTGAGGATCACTGGTAGCTGGTCTTTGGGGAGAAAGTATAATCGAGATGGCTTGATTTACAATAAATCCCTATTGTAAAATCCAACCCATTTCTGGTATATTGCACTTTGGCAACTTTAGCAAACTGAGCCAGTGCTTATCTGACTTGACAATGGTATGCTCTTCAAGAAGACAGTCAAGGGGAAAAGCATCTTTGATATTCAACTGAAATCTTTATGAAAGATATCCTTCTTAAACATGGGCAGGAGGGATCCCTATACAAAGACCTGTGCCTTTTTGGGCCCCACAGATGAAAAACACCCCAAAACAAAACTTATTAAATAGCACATGGGCACCTCTCTCATAAGGAATCCAGTGCTCAGCCCTGGCACATTGTGTCCTATTATCTGAAACATCAGCTCTTGTGGGTACCACCATCCAGGTCCTAGGGAAATCTTCTCCATGTCTCTTGCCTTGTTTCCTCAAAATACAAGACAACTGTATCTGAGTGCCATGAAGTTTTGTGGGCTTTCCTCAACTTATGTCAGAGATGGATACTTCTGTTGAATGCAAGGAGGATTTGAGTATATGCACTTTAGGTAAGCTTTGTCAAATCTTTCCTTTCAGGGAGCATGAATATCACAGATTCTTGCCTAAATGTTTTCCCAGCATCCATTTCCTACCTTCTCTTTGTTTTATAATTATTGTTCCAGAAGTTCTCATAAATCAGCATGATATTCACAAGGAGTTGCTCATGGATATTGAGGAACAATTGGGAGTATTAATCAAAATTGTTTAAATAAATGTGGAGTTTTTAATTTAATTTTTTCAAAAATGTAATTCTTATTAATATTTTTATAAAATGACATTATTTGCAGTTCTAATGTTCAATGTTCATCTAATTGCCAATTAAAGAATCACACTTTATTTGTTTTTGTCTAGATCTATGACTGTGTAAATGAAATTAATTTCTTTGATAACCATTTCTGGCCTCCTGATGTTATATTTTGTTAGGGGAAGTATCTGGGTACAAATTACCAGAGAACATTGTCTGGATAGGGATTAGTTGGGTGGACAAATTTTCCATTGTTGCTGTGATAAATTTTCACAAACATAGCAGCTTTAAATGACATGAAATTATTATCTCAGTTTCTATAGGTCAGAAATCCAGGTATAACAAAACTCAGTGGAGTCCTTGTTTAGAGTCTCAGAAGGCCAAAATCAAGGCAAGGCTCTGGAGATGAATCTGCTTCCAAGCTCATTCAGGTTAGCAGAATTGGTTTCCATGTGGTTATAGGACTGAGGTTCTCATTTTTTTGCTGCCTGTTGGCCAGGGGATATTCTCAGCTGTTAGAAGCTATCCACATTCTTTTGCTTTTTTACCCCCAAAATATAAACATGAAATGTTGCCTAATTTAATTAGGTATTCTTCAATGTCTCTCAACACAGTTGTATATTTTTCTCTGTGAGCCCATATATTTTGTTAAATTTATTTTTAAGTGCTTCAGTGGTTTTTATGTAATTATAAATGGTATCCTCTTTAAAATTTTACATTATAAAATATTGTTGTCATGTATAGAAGTATAATTGACTTTTAAAAGACAACTTTATTGAGGTATAATTTATATACCATAAAATTCACCAGCTTTAACTTTATAATTCTCTGAGTTTGGATGAAGTATGAAGTTGTGTATTCTTCACTACAATCAAGACATAAACATTTCTATCACCCCCCCAAAATTCCTTGGACCATTTTTCAGCCTATTCCACTCCACAAACCCTGCCCCTGGCAACCAACCACTCTCTCTGTTTTGTTTCACATAATTTTGCCTTTTCTAAATAAGTTTTTTGTACCTGGCTTATTTCACATAACACAATGCTGTTGAGATTCATCCATGTTGTTCAGTATATCAGCAGTGTGTTCATTGTTGTTGGTTAGTAATATTCCACTGCATGGATAGACCACAACTTGCTTATCCATTTACTAATTGATAGATATTTGGTTTCTTTCTAGTTTGGAGATATTATAAATAAAGCTGCTATAAATATCCACATACAAGTATCTGTGGGGACATATGTTTTCATTTTTTTTTTTGGCTAAATACTTAGAAATGGTGTTGCTGGATTGTATATTAAGTGTATGTTTACTTTTTCTCAGAGTGGCTGTCTCATTTTTCATCACCACTGACACTATATGACAATTCCACTTGTTCCATATCCTTGTTAATGCTTGTTATTCTGTGACTGTTTAAATTTTAGCCATTCTAGTTGATGTGTAGCAATATTGTTTGGTGATTTTAGCTATTTTAGTGGTACATAGTGTTATTTCATAGTGATATTACTTTGCATTTCCCTGATGGCTGATGTTGTTGAGTATCTTTCCATGCATGTACTTCCCTTTGTGTCTTCTTTAGTAAAATGTTTTGCCTATTTTAAAATCTGTTTGTCTTCTTCTTATTGAGTTGTGAGAAATATTTTATATATTGTCCATACAATTCCTTTATCAAATACATGTTTTGCAAATATATTCTTCTAGGCTTGCATTTTCATCTTTTTAAAAATGTCTTTTGAAGAGCAAGTATTTTTAATTTTGATGATGTCCAATTTTATCAATTCTTTTCTTTTATAGCTTTTTCTTCTTATGATTTTTTTTGTTTGTTTGTTTTTGTTTTTCTTTTTGCATGGGCAGGCACTGGGAATTAAACCTGCATCTCTAGCATGGCAGGTGAGAACTCTGCTACTGAGCCACCATTGCCCACCACTTATGGTTCTATGAAAGGAAATTTCCTGTAATTTTTTGTGGGATTTGTTGGACATCTTGAATCTTTGGAATGATATCTTTCATCAGTTCTGGAAAGTGTTCAGCAATTACTTTCTTAAATATTGTCTCTTTCCGATTCTTATAAACAGAGTTTAGATCTTCTTTATAGTCAGTGTTTCCAACCTGTCTTTCATATCTTTGTGCTACATTTTAGATAATTTTTCTTGATCTGTCTTCCAATATAGAAATTCTTTCTATAGCTATGTAAAATCTGCTGCTAAATTCTTCCTTGACTTTTGGCCCCTTTCCTCCATCTTCTAAGTCAGCAATGATGGAGCAAGTGTTTCTCATGCTTTGAATCTCTCTGTCCCCTTTTCTTTGTTATCTCTCCTGTCAACTTCTTCTACTGCATTTCTCTCATTCTTGTCTTCTCTTTTGCTTTTAAGAATGCATGTGATTACATTGGGATATGTAACCAGATAATCCAGGATAATGCCCCTATTTTAAAGTCATCTGATTAATAACCTTAATTCCATCTTCAACATCCCTTCACAGCAGTACCTAGATTAGTGTGTGATTGGAAAATCAGGGGGTGAGAATCTTGGAGAGGCATCTTTAGATTATGCTTTCTACAATCTGCCTCATGACAAGAATAACTTCTAATGCTTATACAGAACTGTACTATTTATGATGGGTACTCATATCCATTTACTTTTTGAGTCTCACGACAACCCCATTAGGAGGTGCTATCTTCATTTTATAAGTAAAGAAATAGCATAGAATATATTCAGTGTTTGCCTTCCTTCTCCATCCTAGGTGGTGAGCTGATACTTCCCCTTTTTGCCTTTGTCTTCTAATCTTAATGCCATTGTTGCTCTTTGGACTTGTGGACAGAATTGGTCTTTTAGCTTGACAATCTTTAAATCAGGACTCATCCTCATCTTCTTTCAGTTTCTGACCACTTTGTATCAATTCTCAACAGGAAGGAACCTTAGAACTCCTTCTCTAATCAAGGTACTCGAACCAATCTTGTTGGTGTCCCAGATTCTCTCAAGGCATCACTAGCTACCTTGTTCTTGTATTTAGCCTGATTCATGTCTTATATTTTTGGAAATATTACATGGCAGAACAGAAAGAACATGAGCTTTGTAGTCAGAGAGCCTTTATTGTCATCTGAATGTATGATATTGGGAAAGCTATATGAACTCTATGAACCTAAATTTCCTCAGACATAGAATGGGAATAATTATATCTGCTTCTGATAGTTGCTTAAGGATTAGAAGAGCAAATAATGTATGGCTGCATCAGGCACGTTATCTGACATATGGTAGTTGCCCCCCAAATTATAGTTGCTATTATCATAATTTCCAGTTTATATCCTTGCTTCCTCTTAATGTTGTGAGTGAGTATAGGGTCAGAACTGTATTTCACTCATTTTTGCATCTTTGCATTCTTCCCTGGATCATAGTAGATTCTTAAATTCTTGTTGAGTTAAATTTAACATAAAGTTTAACCTTGGAATTCCTTGTAACTATTTCCAAATTATTTTATGGCAGAAATACTTGGGATAAGATGAACGTGACCACTGGTATGGGTTGCGTTAGCTTTGTTCTCACACCTGCCATTTTTCTATTGTGCTGGCTGCAGTCCTTCCCAGGGTACTCAGACTTAGCTCTGTGTGTGCATATTGATGGCACAGATAACTCTTGTTTGCTTTCCACTGTATGTAGGGTCTACCCAGTAAGTTTCTCTCCCAAGTGCTTCTGTCCTGCCAAAGACTGATGGTTTGAGAGGCTCCTTTCTAAATGGAGTTCCAAACATGATCGGATGTTGCAGAGCCTTGAGCAATCTGTTTTTCAGGTATCTTTTTTCAAGAAAAAATTGGAAAGAGAGAACATTTTTTCCCCATATACTGTATTTTCTCAGCCATTTCCCAGGATAGGCCAGGGATAGGCTTTAAATATATAACCTTTAATATCAAATTCAAACTTAATGCCCTAGTCCAGGATACTAACAACTTTTATAGGGAATACTGCAAGACAGCCTTCCAACTGGACGACCTGCATTCATTCTGCCCCTGATTAAGTAAGTCTTCGTGTAGCATCCAGAGAAATATTTTTGAAATAAAAATCTTCTGTTGTTTTCCCTGATCTGCTACAACTCTCAAACTCTTAAGAAATTCAGTTATTGAGCCTAATGAGTTTGTTGCATTTTATTAGTTAAGACAAATCTAGCATTTTAAATCTTTTTAACATGCATTTGTCATTCCTTCCGATTGAAGATGATCTGAGCATCTAATTATTGGTGCTCTTTGGTCATTAGAAGAGACCATAAATAACATGAAACTTAATACTAATTCCCAGAAAGGTGAATTTTCTATCTACTTAGACTTGTTCAAGGGCTGTAAAATGTCAGAGAGACTTAGTTTTCAATTGCAGTTACAGCAATTCTGACAACTTTTTGTCTTTGGCAATCTACTTCTTTGAATCTCAGTTTTCATATCTATGAAATAGGAGTAATACTACCCATCTCACTCCTATGAATATTAAATGGATCAAAACACATAGAATACTTAGTATAAAGTCTAGAATAGAGTAAGTTCAATATGGAATGTAGAAAGCTTGCTATTATTATGGCAGAAGTTCTAGGAAATGTTATTCTTCCTCACTGCCACGTTTATTGCCTGAAATTCCAACTTTTTCATCATTCCCTTACAGTCAACTGTGAAAGGATCTGGTCAGTGTAAGTGCTGTGTAAAAAGCAGTGTAACACAGCAGAAGGACCACCCTGGTCTCTGACTCAGATAGACATAAGGTTAACATATTCCTGAACTACAATTTATTGGCTTATGAACATGGGCAAGTTGGATTATCCTTCTGGAGCGGTTCCACAGGAGATATAGAAATATAAGTGAAAATAAGCTAGAGCATCAGCACGGGTGCCATTTAGCCAGCAAATATGTATCAAGTGCTTATTATTTGTTAGATTCTAGGAATGGAAATATAAAAAGAAAATCCTTGTCCTCAAAAAGCTCAGAATCTAAGCTCTCTGAGCAAAGATGGCATTGGTCCTGCCAGGTTCTGGAAATGGATTTGCTGACATAGCTACGTCCCCATGGAGAGTGAACAACAGGAACTAGCATCTGTTGTAGACTAGCCATGAAGGTGGTTGGTGGGGACGAGCTGTGGATCCTAGTCAGTAACAGGGGTGTACAGTGTCTCCTGTGGAATGTTGCTATAGTCAGAGAAGGGGCTATAAGTGAAATAGTGACTCCTGCTACCTTTGGTGACCGATTGAAGACCATTCACAGTCCTCTGAAATTTTACCATCAGTTGTACTGGAGATATGGAGAGGAGCAAAACCAAATTATTTTCAGAAGGAGATCAAATTCTTGATTATAGGACAGATTAGAAAACAGACAGAGAGCAATGTGAAGTATTTTGGAATTGAGAATGGCGCACGTGACTATGAGAACAGAGAGATGGGCCCATGGCTTCAGGATTGAGATGGGGTGGGGAAGACTTCATGAAGATGGTGATGGGTAAACTGAGTCTTAAAGGTGCTCGACAGATATCTCTAGATAACTGACCAGCCCTCAGTTTGTCTCTGATTGTGCCTTGACCCTCTGAGATCAAACACAGAGTGTTCATGGCCAGAGTTTTCTTGTTAGTGTCCCAGGATCCAGTAACATTGGGTAATTGAGCTATGAAAACAAATTTCATTAGTATTTGTTAAGTTTACACTTTTGTGTAAATCTAATGTAGCATTGATGAGTATAGACCTTGCTCTTTCAGTGGTGAAGGGGGATTCTTCAGAAAATTTCTGGTCTTTTCCATTATACTCAACTCTCTTTGCTGATGTGATTACTCAAATGATCTCATTCATTAGTTCACCTGTGGGGGTCACTGTACCCCAAACTCCTGTACTGCCAAGCTCACAAGATGATACAGAGGATCGTCTCTTCTACACAGACTGATCTTTCCTATCTACCTTCATCATTCTAAGCATCCAAGACTTCAAGTTCCCATGCAAGGTTCCTTAGTAGAGAATTAAGCAGATCTCAGAAATATGACACTGAAGGGTGTATAATGGCTGAAATTCCAAATGACTTCATTATTCCTTCTGCTGCCCTAACGAGCCCCCTCTGGGTGTGGACATTGATGAGCATCTTTCTTAACTAGGCACTCCCAGGGAATCTTTCTACTAGGGCACCCTCCTCTCATGTAGCCCCTTTTCCTTTCCTGGGCTTGTAACACCACCTCCCTCCCTCAGAAATCTCTAATTATACCATACAAAAGATGAGGTATAGCCTCTTAGATCTTTCAAATTTGTTTTCTTATAGCTTGCAAATTTGAACAGTCCCTGAGACTGCAGCTGGATGCATACTGATGCTAGTAATCCTGGTCCAGAGTGGGAGTGGGCTTTTGTTCTTCCAAATAAAGATGAATACAGCTCCCTCTTAGTCTCTCAACCATTAAGAACTTTGGGCTAGTTAATTCTCTTTACTAAATCTCTCATGAAGTATGCAGGCCCTGAAAACATAAATCTTACTTTTTTTCCCAGAGACTATGCAGTGTAATTCTATAATGAAGAATGTATATTGTCCTATTGGCAGGGTTTCATCTTTGACTTTATGAATCATAGACTCCCCGATTACTGGGCTGAGAATTGCCTTGCTTTTCCTGCCCCTTCTGACTCATTGCAAATGGACATTCTCTTTGCAACCTTGAGAGAGAGGGGGCATGGTGCTAGCTTAGATTTGCTGGCTTTGATTCAATTTTTTATTTTGAGTCTCCTTCTGATAAAAGGTGATAGGTGGGAGGTAGAAAGGAGGAATGGTCAGTTCATCTTACCTCACCAACAATATTGAGCTCAACCGTGGATTAATTTCTATTCATATGACAAGAACCTAGATTAAGTTAGGTGACCTGGCTTGGGATTGCATCAGCTTTCCCTAATTCCACATTGACTTGTCTGCTTCTCCTTCTAGATGATGATTTTCTTGATGGCAGGGTCCAACACATTATTTGGTTATTAGGTTGGTGTTCTAGTTTGCTAGCTGCCGGAATGCAACACACCAGAGACGGACTGGCTTTTAATAAAAGGGGATTTATTTTGTTGGTTCTTCAGAGGAAAGGCAGCTAACTTTCCACTGAGGTCCTTTCTTACATGGAAGGCACAGGATGGTCTCTGCTAGTCTTCTCTCCAGGCCCCTGGGTTCCAACAACTTTCCCCGGGGTGATTCCTTTCTGCATCTCCAAAGGCCTGGGCTGAGCTGCAAGTGCTGAGATGAGGAATGCCAAGCTGCTTAGCTGTGCTACGTTGGGATCTCTCATTTAAGCACCAGCCAATTAAGTCAAATGTCACTCATTGCAGCAGACACGCACCCTAGCCAACTGCAGATGTAATTAGCAACAGATGAGGTTCACGTACCATTGGCTTATGTCTGCAACAACAAGACTAGGTACGCTCACCTGGCCAAGTTGACAACTGAATCTAACTAACACAGTTGGTATTTTAAAAAAGCATTTGCTGAGTTGAACAAAGTAATAGCATAACCCCAAATAATCTTTTCAACGCTCTAATAGGGAATGAAATACATTTCTACAGTGTGAAAATATTTTGAAAAAAATTTCTCAAGTTCTCATTCTCTCCTAAAAGTGTTCTATCTGCTGGCTGACCTACCATTAGGACCTAGGAGTGAGCCATTTCAGTTTTCAGATGTCAGTTTCCTGTGACATCCTCATGTGTGCCACCACTCTGATTTCCTTTCTGACCCTATGGACAGTTGTAGCTTAAAGGTCATGAACCTACTGTCAGCAGGATCTCTTTGCAGCGGTGAGCTTCTAAAGGGCTAATTTTCTTCAATTAAGCTGCATTGACCAAGCACTTAATTAACAGCTAAAGACCCACCCAAAACTGCAAGGCATATTTTTATTTTAAACATTGATTTTTGTTCCTTTTATTCCCCATTGCCCCCTTCAATTGGATAAACATTTGTTTTTATGCTTGGTATATGGGTATCCTTTGTTACTTCTCTTGAAGCCCTGTATTGGATACAGAAAGGAAATAAATTTTTGATCATAGAAATTCAGTTCATTACTTTCCAGTACACATTTGTGGCCTGGCTGTATGGAATTAGATTTTTCTTTTAGTATTTGACTAATTCTCTCCTCTCCAGATGATGCAAATTCACATTTCTCCTTATGGGTTTGCTAAAAGAAAAAGCAACAATTTGAATCTGTCACCTAACCAAGAGGAGCTTTATTGATATTAAGCAAAGGGTACACATGTTAACAAAGATGGCTCATGCTGGACTTGGAAAACCTTCAGGGTCTCACACACATTGTTTCCTCCTTGTTTGAGAGATATGGTCTTTGGTGGCCCAGAAACCATTCCCCACAGTGCAGCTAAGACAGGGAACTCAGAGGTGGGGCCCTGACTGGAAGGAATACATGAACAGCCCTCCTCTGACTTTTGTAGGGCAGGATGTAGAGGTCAAGTGTACAAATGGAGGCTCACACAGCATATTTATAAGTTATAAATCAAACTATGTCCATGGGCTGGGTCTGGTTTCCACCCAGACCCTATAGCTAGTGCCTGGGTATTGCTTGTGACACTTGTAACTAAAGATGCTATATCCTCCTCAAGGCCAGCTCTGCCTCCTGCAAGCTCCGCTCTGTTGGAGAAGGCAGGGTAGACTCGGGGCCAGAGGTCTCCTGCACAGTGACTGGATCAGCCCAAACCCAGATGGGCACTGACCTGGTCACACTCCCCAGGGAGCTGAAGTGGGCAGTTTCTCCTTAACACATAACTTTTCTAACTCAGAAATTATAGGCAAGTTCTAAATTTCCTCACACAACACTATCTGAGGCAGAAGGGCTGGGGAAGAGCAGTTATTAGGAGTCAAATCCTTCAGGTAGCAGGGGAGTTGGACATTTATATAGACCTATAAAATCAGGATATTATTTCTGTTTATCTGCATGGGCCTACTGTAGTCAGAAATGTTTTTAGAAGCAGGAGAGGGAGGCAGAAGGGGACATCAGTGTAATGCAGTGTGGGATGGACTTGATCCCCTCTTACTGGCTCTGAAGATAGAAGAAGGGGCCCCTAGGCAATGAATGTGGATGGCCTTTAGAAGCCTGGAAAGGGAAGAAAATTGATTTTTCCTTAGAACCTTCAGAAGGTAACAAGGCCCTGCCGACACCTTGATTTTAATCCAGTGAATCCTGTGTTGGACTTCTAATCTACAGAACATAAGATGATTCATTGTGTTGTTTTCCCCACTAAATTAGTGATAATTTGTTAAACCAGCAATAGACAACTAAAACATACAAGTCTCCGTCATAACTACTCCAATCTGTTATAGTGTGAATACAGCCATAGACAATATGTAAACAAATGGGCAGGGCTGTGTTCCAGTGAAAAATTATGTATAAAACAGGGTGAACAGACAGATTGGCCCACAGGTTATGGTTTGTCAAGCTCTGGTTCATGACTCAGGGCAAAATTAAGCATCTTTTGATGGGCAAAGATAAGGATGTCAGTGATAATAGAATGAAGATCAGGGCAAATATCAATGGGAAGCTTTTAGATAGATTGTAGAGGTAAAAAGGGAGAAAATGAATATTTATAAACATCAAGTCCTATCCCTAGGTGTTTCATATATGTGTTCTTATTTAACCCTTAAAATAGATTTTTATATTATATTTATAATATTTATATATTATATAATATTTATATTTATATTATATTTATAGATGGGAAAACTGAGTTTAGAGAGATTAAAAAATTTAGGACAACAAGTACTAAGCTAGATTTTAAACCTAACAAAGTACCTGACTCAAGCTCATTTTTTCCACACTAAGGATGACATAGTTCTTCATTCAGTATTTCTGAGTTCCACTACAATGAAGTATGCTGACTATGTGAACTAGGCTGAGTTAGAGAGGCTCAATATTTCAATCCTTTTTTTTACTCAAGTTCAGTTATAATATCAGTTTTTGGCTTCTTCTTTTTTGCTGATGTTAGTAATCTCACTTCTTACAGCTTTGCCACTCTTCAAAAGAAAAGAAATGGTTGATAGAACAGCAGCAGGTAATAGTTTGATTTGGCTTTGAATATATTATTAAAGTTAATTGGGGTATTATTTTAAACAAATGACACACGAGGCAAATTCTCAGTTTGGATGATTTGAGTATACACTTAGCAAAGAGTCCTTCTCTATATTTCTCTGCTTCTCTGATGTAAAGAATTACCAGTCCATCAATCTTAATGACACACTGTTATCATTAGAAGGCCCAGACCTGATAAAACTTTTTCTTGGTTCAGTTTTGAGAAATCCATCTGTTTCTATTATATGTGGAATTAATAAAATTAAAACCAAAGATCCACTATTATTTTCTTGAAATAGAGGTACCAGATATTTAACAGGCTCAGAAGCCCACAGAGTGAAGTATTGATTAAATAGCATATACATAACCATACATGCATAGGAATGGTATTCTCAAGATATATTTCACAAAATGCTACTTCTGGAGTATGTAAATCCCAAGAAATTCTAGCTGCAAAAAGGTTCCATTAACAAATTCCTTAACAGAGGATTAAACAAAGTTATATAGATTTCCTGATTATAGGACATTTAAGAGCCTAGAGAGTCTCCAGGAGAAGATGGTGAGTAGAGTTTTAAATCACTATTTGATCTAAGGTCATTTACTTCATAGAGCCCTTTGGGGGACACAAACCAGCCTTTGGGAAATATCAGAGGAAATGGCATGTGCAAATGCACAGAGGCATGAAATAGCCTGGCATGCCTGGGGAACACCAGAAGTTCAACCTGGTGGTGGTCTGTGGAGTGGGGTAGAGCAGGGACCAGATCACAGAGGCCAGAGTTAAGTAGTTAGGACTTTTATCCTAGGCAATGAGAACAATTGAAATATTTTAAGAAGAGCAGACAAAATGATCAGGTTTGTGCTTTGGAAAGATTACTCTCCCTTCTTCGTAGAGATTATATTTGAAGGGCTGAGTCTTGGAGGGAATCAGAATAATTAGTGAGGTCACCCTTCCTTAAACCAGATGAGAGATGATGGAGCACAAAACCAATGCACTAATGACATATTCTGGGTGAGTGAGATAAAGATGAGGGAAAGATGCTAAGTAGGTGGACATATTCTATAGGACTTGATGATGGTTTGATGACAGAGATAAGTATAAAGCAGAGTCTGAGTTGACAAGTTTCTGGCCTGGGTGTCTGGTCAAAGGGGTACCAGGGTAAGAATTCCCAGAGGGAGTGCAGATCAGGAGACAGAGATGATGAGTTCAGACTAGTATACTCCATCTTTAAACCCCCCTGGGTCTCATGTGGAGCTACTGGGAGGCAATTGTCGTTTTGTTCAGTCTCCTGCCATTTCTCATCAGATTTTTGCTTCAGCTTTCCAGCTGGCTTTCTTGCCTTTAGGCTATTTACCCTTCAATTCCCCACACTGTTGTATGAGTAATCTTATAAAAAGGGCTTATTTACTGAGGGCTTAATATAGCTAGACACCATGCTAAAGCACTTTATTTAAACACGATATCATTTACTTTCATTTAATCTTTTCAACATCTGCGTGTAATAGATACGATTACACCCATTTTATGACTGAAATAATTGGGACAAGGAGAGCTAAAGTAACTAGCTCATGTTCACACAACAAGAAAGTGGCAGAGCTGGGGTGCCAACTAGACTTTTAACCACTAATGTTACACCAAATGGGTGTGCACATCAGGTCACTTCTCATTAAGTTCTTAGCTGGGAATCAACCATTCTATAGTCCTACTAGGCAGAATGGTGGCATTAGGCTTTGCATGCTGGAAGACCTTGGATGGTGTTCCATCAGCGTTCTCATCTCATTCTTCCTTGTATCATTGCTGGTAGAGTGCTTGTTAATCTTCCTTCAACCTCATTCTCTGCTTTTGGGCAGGGACATTCTGACTCTTATATTTGTCTCTAGAGCCCAGCATGGAATATGTACTCCATGTTTATTCTTCTCACAGACCAAGATTTTTTATTTTACTCTTGCTTCTAGGTTTCATCTAGGTTAGAGTGAATCCTTGCACAAGTGAGAAATTTCCCCAGACCAAGGATATTGAGACCATACCATGATGATGAGGTGAGATGGAGAAGTGACCCTAGAAAGCTAAGCAGAAAGATCCCGGGATTGTTGAGGGAGAGTTCCACCAAGTATAGAGATGTTTCTCGGCATATTTCTTCCAAATCATGATCCCATTTCTTTTCTTGTGCTGATTTGCTTTTCTTGTGCCAATTTTTCTTTTTGGCACACATCTAAGCTGCTGTGTGTCAGTTTCCTCACAAGTTAAATGGGAATAATAATGTTTATGTCTCTAGGATGTTGTGAAGATTAAAAGACAATGTGTGCAAAATGTCTAGAATGAAGTTGTAGCTGATGATTTATACTAATTCTTCTTCTTTTTATTGTTATCACCACAGTCTTTACCTTCTCCCTTCTTGGCTGTACTAATCTGCTGCCCCACAGTACATGAACACATCATTCCTGGCGTACTCATTGTATGGTATAATCCCTGACAGTTTGTAGATCTAGCTCCTGCTTGACTCTGATCTCCTTGAAGACAAGTGTGGATTTACGGTATCTTCTCCATTATTTAGTTCAGTGGCTAGTGCCCATTACATGCTTAACAAATGCATTCACTGTACCCTTTACCACCGTACTTTATTTTTCTTCATAGAACTTATCACTCCTTATTTTATACCATTTATTTATTTGTTAACCTGTTTTCCGTTTCCTTAGTTGACAATGTAAGTACCAAAATGGTAGGCATTTTTGTCTGTTTTGTTCAATGTTTTATCCCTAACAACCAGAATAATGCCTGAAATATAGTAGATATTCAATCAATATTTGTTGAGTGAATGAATTAATTCCATTTATGCCTCATATCAATGTTGTAAGGTAAGTACTGTTAGAGGTTAAATGACATTCCTACATTCATTTAGCTAATCAGAGGCAGACAGGAGATTTTGAAATCAGATCTCTCTGACCCCCCAAGTGTATTCTGTTTTCAATAAACCAACTGCTTTCTCTTTAGTAACTGTCATAAATAAACTAAAAAGTGTAAAGTATCATATGATATGTATAAATACAGTGTTAGTAGAGATTTGAAGAGGTTTAATGAGACTTTCTTTCTCTTCTAACCTTCTGAGAGGCACATAGTATAGCAGGAAAGGTATAGGCACTTTGGCCAGACGTACTTGGCATGAATTCTGGTTCTGCAGCTTATTAGTTGGGCAATTTAGAGAAGTTCCCTGGTTATTCTTCTTCATGGATTTCCTATTATTAAATGGCTATAAATGTTTTCCTTTTTCAGTTGTTGGCAAGATTAGATGAGATAATATTTGTAAACACTGCCATGTAGGAGAAGAGCAATAGATGACCTCTTTCCTAATGGCACTTCCATCTGTGTCTTTAATTTCAGGACTTATTTTCTCGTAGTTTCATGCATGTTAGTATTGTCTTCATCTCAGGATTCTAAGCTCCAGGAGGAAAGAGGTAATGTCTTTTACTGCTTATGTATTCCAAACAACACCCACCAGCAGGTATGATGGTACCACCAAATTTTTCTTCATACAATACTACTTTGATTTTTTTTCTGAATCCACAGAGAATCCCTGGCAGTGGGGATGAATAGATGCTGACAAGGCAAGTTATTTCTGTAAGCCTAGGCATGGAAGATGGATCATCTTCCAGGTTGAAGGTCAATTATATTAAGCTTCAAGATTGACCAATATAACAAGGTCAACTTCTCTGTAAACTTCTGAAACAAGATGACACTATGTTCAGACATTTCAGTGGTTATCTTGATTTCCTTTCTATCCTTTTTAAAAAATATTTTTTATTGTGAAATATAACAGTCATACCAAAAAAAAAAAAGGAATAAATTTCAAAGTACATTGTAACAAGGAGTTATAGAACAGATTTCAGAGTTTGGTGTGGATTGCTTTTCCGTAATATTAGCTTTTTCCTTCTAGCTGCTTCAAGACACTGGAGACTAAAAGAAATATCAATATAATGATTCAACCATACTCATTTGTTGAATCCTATCTTCTCTGTTATAACACCATCTATTTTGATCCTTCTCCCAATCTTCAGGGGTGTTTGGGCTATGCCAATTCTAACTTTTTCATGTTGAAAAGGGCTGTTGATAATATGGGAGGGGGGATGCAACTAGTCGATATTCTTGGAGTGGCTGTCCCTTATGGATTTCAGAACATATCTGGCCTAGGAACCCATCTGGAGGTTGTTGGTTTCTGTAAAGTAATCTTAGTATGTGAATTTTTTGTAGAATCTCAGATAGAGCCCTTTAGGTTTAACAGGAATTGTTTTGATTGGAGTTTGGCAAAATGTGGTAATTAGCACTATGTAGCTGAAGCTTGCATAAGAATAGCCTCCAGAGTAGCCTCTTATCTCAATTTGAACTCTCTTGCTTATTTTATTACATTTCTTTCCCTCCTTTTGGTCAAGAAGGCATTGTGGATCCTATGGTGCTAGGGCCAGGATCATCCCTGGGAGTTAAGTTCCACGTTGTCAAGGAGACTTTCACCTCTGGTTGTCATATCCCTTGTAGGGGGGAGGATAATGATTTTTCTTGCAGAGTTGGGCTTAGAGAGAGAAAGAGAGAGGCCACATCTGAGCAACGAAAGAGGTTTTCTGGAAGTAACTCTTAGGCACAACTATAGGTAAGCTTAGCTTTTCCACTACATAAGTAAGCTTCACAAAAGCAAGCCTCAAGATCAAGAGCTTGGTCTATTGATGTGAAAGTCCCTAACATCTGAGGCAGTTTCAGGGGTTTCCATGGTGTTAAAGCTTAATAGTTCCATATTTTTTTCTGCCATCCCTTAGTGGACTTTGCCAATAGTTTTAAATTATCTGCCCAACATACTCTGGGATACATCTGGGTATTACCTTAAAGTATACAGAATTATAAGCTCTCATTCCTATTCTGGGCTCCATGTGTTTGGGTGTGTAAATGAGCTATCCAGACAGGTTGATTTACATTATATACTGTGGAAAATTTAGGTTTTGGACAAAATAAACCTCTTTTCCTTTGGTCTCATTCAGTAGGTGAAGTTCTAAAATACAGACAGTTGGGGGAGCTGGATGGAGACCTAATGCAATTCCACTCAGGTTTGCTGGTCCTTGTTCATGCTGAAAGCTGCCAACTCCAGGGCTGGGCATGGGCAGTGTGTACCTCAGTTGAGATTCTGTTTGTGGGCCTGATGGGACTTGTAGCCCCCAGACTCCTGCTTGGAATGACCTTGGGCTGTGAGACAGGGTATGTCAGCTGCCCCTGTCCACAGCCAATCTGGAAACTCATACTGGCTAGGTGTGGCATGAGGCATGGGTGGGCATGGGGCTGTGGAGTGTGAGGGTATGGGGTGTGGCATTGTGCAGGGCATGGGGTGTGGGGTGCAGGGTTGTGGGGTGTGGTGTGGAATACAGAGTGTGAGAGTGCAGGGCACATCATGGGGTCCTGGGGTGTGACATGGGGGCACATCGTGTGGCACAGGGGTGGGTGGGTGTGTCCTGTGGCCTGGGCTGGGGCACAGGGCTGGATGTGATGCAGTGGTATGAAGAAGGGCACTGAGCAGGCAGAACACGAGGCGTGGTGGTGTGTGGCATGGTGGTGGGGCATGGGTTAGGGGCACAATTGTGCAGGGTGTGGGTACATGGGACATGGGGACACATGGGTGTGGGGTCTTGGGGTACGGTGTGGCTTCCTTCTTCATCTCCACCTCCTCTACTTGCACTCCTCAGGGCTCTCGGTCTCCGTATGGAAAGGGTAGTGGTAGGCTCTGTGCACTAGATAGATGGTCTCTATGAGCAGATAAAGCAAGTTTTCTGACTTCTGTGTTCCCCAAGGGAGCTCCAGGCTGCAGAGCTGAGGGTGCTGATACCCCAAGCCAGATATGGGGACAGGTACTTTGCTGGGTACTGGTGGAGTACTGACAGAGCCCACTCAATCCATTTTCTGTGTCCCAATTCCTCAGTCTTTTTATCCAGGACCTCCGTATATAGTACAGAAGACCCTCTCAGGCTACTTGCACCTCGGAACTGCTGTCAAGGTCATTTTTCTGTCATTTCTCTAGTTTTTCCACAGAGCAGGGGTAAACTCAGCCTACCTATTCTGCCATGTTCTCAGAAGTCCTTTTCTATTCTTTTTATATCCCTAAAAAAATGCTCCTAAACAAGTACTAGAATATAAGATGCCGGAAAAGAAAAGCTATGAATTTGTACTTTGAACGAATGTTACATATTTAAACATTAAAATGGATTTGTCTGATGCTTCCAGGATCAGATTTCTAGGTTGTTTGTATAACTTATAAAAAATCTATTTACTCT
>PVIY010018009.1:0-25292 GCA_004026745.1 Myrmecophaga tridactyla
AACTGCCTGAAAATGTAGAGCTGTGTTCCAGTAGCCATGTTTCTTGAGGATGATTGAATAATGATATAGCTGTCACAATGTGACTGTGTGATTGTGAAAACCTTGTGTCTGATGCTCCTTCTATCTAGCTTGTCAACAAAGGAGTAGAACATATGGAATAAAAATAAATAATAGGGGGAACAAATGCTAAAATAAATTTAGTTTGAAATGCTAGTGATTAATGAAAGCAAGGAGTAAGGGGTATGGTAGGTAAAATCTTTTTTTTTTTTCTCTTTCCTGTGTTCGTTTTATTTCTTTTTCTGTTGTCTTTTTATTTCTTTTTCTGAATTAATGCAAATGTTCTAAGAAATGATGAACATGCAACTAAGTGATGATATTGTGAATTACTGATTATATATGTTGATGTTTTATTTGGTTTAATTTTTTAATTAATAAATAAATTTAAAAAAAAAGAAAGTAAAAAGACAGCCTACACAATGGGAGACAATATTCGGAAATGATATATCAGATAAAGGTCTAGTATCCAGAATATATAAAGACACTGTTCAACTCAACAACAAAAAGACAGAAAACCCAATTACAAAATGGGAAAAAGACTTGAACAGAAGAGGAAATATAAATAGCCAAAAGGCACATGAAAAGATGCTCAACTTCCCTGGCTATTAGGGAAATGCAAGTCAAAATCACAATGAGATATCATCTCATACCCACCAGAATGGCCATTATCAATAAAACAGAAAATGACAAGTGCTGGAGAGGATGTGGAGAAAGAGGCACACTTATCCACTGTTGGTGGGAATGTCAAATGGTAAAACCGCTGTGGAAGGCAGTTTAGCGGTTCCTCAAAAAGCTGAATATAGAATTGCCATATGACCCGGCAATACCATTGCTAAGTATCTACTCAGAGGACATGAGGGCAAGGACACAAATGGACATTTGCACACCAATGTTTATAGCAGCATTATTTACAATTGCCAAGAGATGGAAACAGCCCAAATGTCCATCAACAGACCAGTGGCTAAACAAGCTGTGGTATATATATACGATGGAATATTATGCAGCTGTAAGACAGAATAAAGTTATGAAGTATATAACAACATGGATAGGCCTTAAGGACATAATGCTGAATGAGATTAGCCAGAAACAAAAGGAAAAATACTGTATGGTCTCACTGATATGAACTAACATTAATGAATAAACTTGGATAATTTCAGTTAAGAACAGAGGTCATCAGCAGATAGAAACAGGATAGATACTGCTAACTGGAACTGAAAGGATACGGATTACGCAACAGGACTGACTGTAAAAATTCAGACACGGACAGCACAATACTACCTAACTGTAATACAATAATGTTAGAACACGGAATGAAGCTGAATGTGAGAATGATACGAGGGAGGTGGCCTGGGGGTGCAAAGGAAATCAGAAAGAAAGATATATGATAAAGACTGAGATGGTATAATCTAGGAGTGCCTAGAGTATATAATGATAGTGACTAAATGTACAAATTTAAAAATGTTTTGCATGAGGAAGAACAAAGGAATGTCAATAATGCAGGGTGTTGAAAACAGATGGTAATGAATACTTTAAAACTTTAACTTACGTGTGACACTAAAGCTAAAAATGTTTATTTGGTACAAAATTTATATTTCGAGTGGTACATTTCCTAATATAACTTATGTGGACAGCTTAATTGAACACCATAAGTACATGGAATCTTGAGTAGGGCATGAGATTTTGTAGGTTTGTCCAGAGTGATGCCTCGATAAATCCCAGAAGGATTTGAACTGTGAATAAAAAAAGTATTTGCAAAGTCCCCTTGGGGGAATGGTGAGAAATGGAGAAAATCCAACTTCCCCAAGTGGAGAATTCTGGATATTCTCAGAAGCAGTGGGGACAACCAGGGCAAAAGGCTGAGGCCCCAATCTTGGGATTTGTTTATATGAAACTTAACCCCGCAAAGGATAGGCTAAGCCTACTTAAATTAGGCCTAAGAGTCACCCCAAAGAGAACCTCTTCTGTTGCTCAGATGTGGCCTCTCTCTCTCAGCCAACACGACAAGCAAACTCATTGCCCACCCCCTCTAACTGGGACATGACTTCCAGGGGTGTGGACCTTCCAGGCAACGTGGAACTAAAATACTAGAATGATCTGGGACTCAGCACCAAGGGATTGAGAAAACCTTCTAGACTGAAAAGGGGAAGAGAGAAATGAGACGAAATAAAGTGTCAATGGCTGAGAGATTCCAAACAGAGTCGAGAGGTTATCCTGGAGGTTATTCTTACGCATTAAATAGATATCACCTTTTTAGTTAAGGCGTAACAGAGAGGCTAGAGGGAACTGCCCGAAAATGTAGAGCTGTGTTCCAGTAGCCATGTTTCTTGAAGATGAATGTATAATGAATGATATAGCTTTCACAATGTGACTGTGTGATTGTGAAAACCTTGTGTCTGATGCTTCTTTTATCTACCTTATGGACAGCTGAGTAAAACATATGGATTAAAAATAAATAAATAATGGGAGGAACAAATGTTAAATTTAGTAGATTGAAATGCTAGTGATCTATGAAAGGCAGGGGTAAGGGGTATGGTATGTATGAATTTTTTTCTGTTTTCTTTTTATTTCTTTTTCTGAATTGATGCAACTGTTCTAAGAAATGATCATGATGATGATACACAACTATGTGATGAAAAAAAAGAATGTTCATATTGTATGCTGACTGGTTTTATTAACAAAATTTAAAAGATTAAAAAAAAGAATTATACATTAAAAAAAAAAGAAATGACAAACATGGCAAGGCAAGAACATGTTTCAGAAATGGTAATGTTCACATAAAAATATCCTCCAGAAAAGCAATGTTTAACCTGTTCTGAATCAGTTTCTAATTTGACATGGGAAGAGTAAACAAATAAAAATAATCCAATGTTTCCAAGATAAAACTGAGAGGAAGACTTTCATATTAAATATATTAGACCGAATTAAAATTTGTACTTAAATGTGGCAAGCAGGTGAGGATAAGAATAAGACAACTTTATTCCCCCCAACCCATTGTAAGTTTTGTTAAAGCCACATCTTCTTCAATTTAAGTAACAGTTTTACTCGAGATCTTGTACAGTGGTTTTTGAGGCAATAAACATACCTAAATTTTATTACTTTATAAAATTTCTTGGGAAATTTAAAATTTTAAAATTTGTCAGGAAAAACACACAATAGCAGACTAGAAGAGTTGGTCAAAATGCAGTAAATCTGAGTTTTTCGAAAATTCAGCATTTATCAGATTTCTATGTGAATAATCACAATCACACAAAGATGCAAAGACTTTAGAAATAACCTGCTTCAAACCCTTCATTTTATAGGTAGAGTCTAACTGCCGCCTAGAAAGGTTTAAATGACTTATCTGTAATCACCCAGTTCTTAAACTGTCTTTCTGTTTTTTTTTAAATTAAATTTTTTCATTATATTCTAAGGGATTTTTTATTTTGTTTGATGTTATGATTTTTATCCCTTAGAATAATCAATATCATGTATTCAAATAAAGCTTTAAAATATTAAAAGACCAAAATTCATATCTTAAGGGAAAAAACAGTGTGTACATGTATATGAAAGTACATTCATAAACATATCTATATTCATATGGCTATTTTTACCTGGAATTGATCAGATGTACATGGGTTCATCTCTGGTGGCATGGTAACTGTCTGACCTATGGAAGCTATTTTTTCTGCAGCAGATAGTGGTTTCAGTGGTTCCTTGGTGGGCTCTAACATACCCTGAAAAAAGTTATATTAGCCATTAACGGGGTGGGGGTGGGTGGGGAATCAACATAGGTTTTACAAAAAAGTAAATCGAGCAGGAAAACAAACAAACAACCCAAGTCATTTGGAAAGTACTAAAGACAAACTCTAACAATTCTCAGTTTTGCTTACAGAAAATCTTTAGGCACTATAATGGAAAATGCTTTGCAAGATTCCCTTGGAACTAAAACTTTTGTAAAGCAAAAGCTTAAATTTTAAATCATATTTTAAAGCACCTAGTTATTAATGTTATTATGAAAGCTGAAGTACAATCTGGGATGGGGAGAACACAACAATATTACATCCAGAGCCTAAGGATTTAACACTTTTATGATGTTTTAGACACAGAAACTGCAGGAAGGAACTCCAGTTATACATATTACATAAAATGCGGTGCTTGGAGAAGGGAGAGCTGATTCTAAAACACACCATATAATGTGATGATGCCTACATCCTTCACTGGGAACTTAATGTCTGATCATGACCTCCACACTCTGGAACCTTGGTACTTAATTCCTTGGACTGCCAGAGCAGAGATTCAGTCATCTGAGAGGGGAAAACATCTTACACATTTCACTAGGTGTGTTACAAATCTAGCACAGTTTTGAATAAGAAAGAAAGATATTCAGGATGGGCACAGAAACAAAGAAGGAAAACAAATCAGCATTTCTGCATCAGCACTCTACCCAACAACTAAATGTATAATAATCGAGGCTTGTGACCAGAAAAAAAAAATCAAGCTTTTAGATATTTCTTAATAATAAACTGATAAGCCCTTGAATATTATCAAAGGCTATACTCTAGACTAAACTCTCCCTTAACGGGAAAAAAACTGAAGGTGCTGTGTTAGTAATATGAGAAATCTGTAAATTTCTAAAAACAAATATTCAGGAGAACTTTTCTTCCCTATAAAATAGGGCTAAAACTGACTAAAGCAATTTACAGGTTCCATTCTCAAGAATGGTATACATGAACGGCTTTACTCTAATAGCTAGAAAAATAAAAATTAGTTCATGGTCTAACTCAAAACACTATACTTTATAAAGCCTCTCTAGTATGCCCTTATGCAAGCACACAATAAATTTGGCAAACAATTACTGTTTTTGACTTTGTTTTCTAATATGAACTGTCAATTAAATCAGTGGTTCTTAAAAAGTGGTCCCCAATCAGCAGCTTCAGTGTCACCTGGAAATCTGTCAGATGTGCAAATTCTTGAGCCCTACCCTAGACATGCTGAATACAAATCTCTGGGCATGGGGCCAGCTGTCTGTGTTTTAACAAATTCTTCAAGTGATTCTGATACTTGAACATTGAAGTTTGAGACCCAGGGCAGGCCATGGTGGCTCAGCAGGCAGAGTTCTCGCCCTGCCATGCCGGAGTGCCAGAGACCCGGGTTTATTTCCTGGTGCCTGTCCATGTACAGAAAAAAAATAGTATTCAGGAATAATTAAAATTGGAAACCAGATGTTAAAAAGAGTAAATTTCTAAATGAAAAACATCACAAAGTTGGGAAGGGGGAGATACCTTTAATCACTAAATAAACTTTGGTATTATAGCTTATAAAAAGTGGTAGAATTATTCCTAATAAAGACCATAATTAGGTGGAAAAAGAAAGCACAACTCTTAGCCTCCAATACCTCACAAACAAAGAACTGGAAAACATGCTGAGGCAATATAAGCATTAAGCAAGATCCTTCTCTCAACACGCTGAATGAAAGCTCCCACAAATTAAATCCCTAGTTCCTACTGAGACTGTGACACTACCACCACCACCCACTCTCTAGAATGCTACTCCTTAAGAAAAAGAGAAATCTAAATGACCAAAAAGATAAAGAAATGTTCTGGATCATGTTGACTGACAACAGAAAGGAGTGTAGGAATAAGTGAAAAGTTTTAAAAGTACAAAGGAGTAGAAAATGATTTAAAAAAAGCTCATGTTCAAAAATGTTTTTGCCCAATTCCACAAAACAAACAAAATTGTGAAAACAAAACAAAGAAAAATGTCCCAATTCGATATTAATATTGCTTTTCATGGAAAAAGTCTATAGATTAAAAAAACAACAATAAATTCAAGTTCCACAGCAAATTCATTTTAACAAGCACACAATGCTACTAATGATACTAAGGACTCCTTTGTTGTTGTTTTCTTTCTTTCTTAAACACAGTATTTTATCCTTATTTTCAAGTTATTGGTGAAATAATGAAAAATTTTTAGTTTTACAGGACATTTTAATTCATTGATAACTCAAAGACACACCAACAAGCACTAACACATCAAACTTTAAAATGTTATCGAGTCTTGGTAAGGTATAGAATGAACATTACTCAGTTATCCTGGACTACCTGGCATATCTGAAACAAAAAATGTAACATATTTAAAATATTAATGGAAAAACTAAGGACCAATTATGGGTCCTGGCTCATTACTATGATTTGGTATTTCTAAGCTTTTAGATACATCCATAGTCTCAAAATTTCATTATTTAAAGTGATTAGCACAAATTATACCTTTAAACCCAGAGGTATACTTTAGCCACTTCATTTTAAAACCAAATTTAGAAAAAGAAAAAAAAAGAGAGAGAAACCTCCCAAAGTACTTTTTACAAAGAGTTATGAGTGCTAATATTACTATGACAAAAAAAGTTTTCAATCTAAACCAAAGCAGTATCTGTTATTAATGGAATATAGAAAAATCCTCTTATCAAGGTACTGAAAAAGGAAATACTAAAGGAATTTCTGAGTTCAAAAAGGATATTGCATTTGTACCTTTAAATTTCCCACACTAAATAAGCCTTAAAATACACTTTGCATGGTATGCTATGCAAGATGAATTTACAGAACAAACGCAGTAATGATAACTACACACAAGAGACATTTTTGTACTTACCAATCCTGCTGCATACATGGGTACGATAACAGGCTGCTTCCTATTGCCCGTGAAGAGCTACATACATGTATTAGACAGAAAGAGATTATATTTAGAGAATGATGTGTCATACAATGAAATTCTTTCCAAAATATGCTTCCAATGCCTTATTACATATATTGTGAATGATAAAGTAAAGAAATTGTTAAACATCCATATGTGGTTGTATATTTAATCTCCTAGTCCAGTTCCTTCATTTTATAGCTAAGGAAAAGCACTAAAACAACTTTTCCTAAAAACAAATATCAATTGGAAAAAAAATCTAAGTAGATTTATATTTAAACATTGGCATATTCAAAATATATGAACATTTATACAAACTAATGTTTACTTTTCTGAGGAACTAGCTTATCAAAGCTTGATTAGAAGAGAATTAAAAGGCATCTATGGATTGATTAAAGGTACTAACAAACTTACAATGTTTCGAGTGTCAATTCCCAAGGAGCACAGAAGCTTCTTGTTGCTATGGGAGCCACCCCACTGGTATCTCAAGCCATGTGCATCATGGATATCCTGTAGCTCGGTCCACACATCCAGCAGTTCCCTGCAAGTCCATGACAAAGCCACCACCAACAATAGATTACTCAACAGCTTTCACCATGAATTCTACTTTTAATATGACAATGAATATTACACACGCCTATTAATCTTATATCTAACATGAGTATACAATTATTATCTTCATGACACCAACAGCTAACACTTACAGTCATTAGAAAACTAACCAAGTTAAACTGACAATAATGAAGCAGAAACTTAGCCACACATTATTTCTTTTTTGTTGGAAAACAAAGAAAAATATTTAAAAGAAGGAAAAATATCACTCAGCATCCCACCATCTTAACACAGCTATTCAATATTTGTTTTCTCCCTGAGTCTTGATCCACAAATACAAGTAGCAATACAGTATAGAAAGAGAACAGTTCAGGATTAAGGATAACTCTACAATTAAAATTAGAAAATCAATCTAGAATCTCTAACATCCAAATAATAGAGGCCATAAAGAGAAAACAAGACAATGGAGGAAAGGAAACTATCAAAGCAATAATAAAAGAAACTGCCCAGTACTGAAGAACAGAAAAGCCAGTACACCTAGCACTCTTCCCAATGAATGAAAAACAATTTACACCAAGATAGTTCACTGTGAAATTTCAGAATAACAGTTAAAAAAAAAAAAGATCCTAAATGATAACCTTAATGTGAGGGTAGAATAAAATAAAACTTTACCGCCCTTTTTTCACAGGAGACTATTAGAGAATGTACTCCACCAAGATGGGATTTAAGTGAAAGACAAGTCCTAGGATAAGACATGTGTAAAACACTTAGGCTGAAAACATTCTAGATTGGAATAGGAAGATGGAGGGCTCCAGGAAAAAAAAGAAGGACAACTTGTGGAGTTTCATCAGAACTGAATTACTAGGCTGTTGGAGGTGAATAAAAAGACTTAGTACATGAAAAAAAGGAGGAATTATTAAGTCCAGGAAAAAGCTGTATTCTAAAGTACTATAAAGGAAACAGAGGCATAGAAATGATTATAATAATAAAATACCAAGTAACAATTTAACCAAAAACTGTGATGGAGTATAGTGGGAGGATAAAAAGAGGAGAACAGCAGCTGTAGGTTCAAAATTCTGACCTGTCATACTAGGAAATAAAGACCTTTAAAATTTATTAGAATACTGATTTGGAAATAGTAAAAGAAATAACTTAAAAGTACAGTGGTATGGAATTTTTATCATTATAAGTCTTTTGGTACAATATGATATCTTAAACTTTAATACAGTTAAATACATATTTTAATACATGTTTTATATGTTTTGAGACAACCTCAAATTTTAAGTTTTTAAAATAGGCTTATAAATTAGAATAAAAATACATGCTACCCCCAAATTGGCTGCTACTTACCCACTTTCAGCTAAGGCCTCTCTTGTTTTTAGGGGCAAGGTGCTTGTTTCCAGCAAGTGCTTCAAAGAAGTAACTTTCTCTTCCGTCTCAGGGACAAAGATGGAAGGGAAACATGCTTCGAAAATTCGTTCCAGGCGGTTTAGTAAAGCTGTCTGCATCAAAACACCCCCAAAAGGTTTATTTTTATTTCTCTAATTTTAATAATGTCATAGTTTTATGATTAGAACACACACATATACACCCTCTTCACTACTGTAACAGAAAGGGAAACCATTGTTTAAATAGGAGAAACATGAAGCAAAAGAACATATCTGCTCATATAACAATTTTCTACAGGATTACTTTATATAATTATGGTTGTGATAGAGTAGGTGCCAAATAAATTTAACTACATGCCAAATGCCATATATATGGCACTTTACAAATATTATTTAATCCATTACCAAATTCTACAAAGAAGAAATTATTACCCAATTGTACGGTGAGAAAGCAACCTCAAAGTTTGAATAACCTACCCAAAGATAAACAAAACACAAAAAAACTAAACAATAACCCAAAAAACTTAACAGCCAGCATTCATATTCTTTTCCACCACACTGAGATGTTTCTTACCACTGTCACCTACCGGTATTTAGGAGCAATAATATTGGATGCTTTTGAAAAGTATTATGGTATTATATAACTAAACAAAGCCTTTTTCTTGGATATAAACACTTGAATTTTGGAAGTCTTTTAAAAATATCTTTGACGCTAATAGTACAAACCAAAGTAGGGAAAAAAGCTCCATTTTTACAAGATAAGACATTCATGTAATTTACCATTTTGATTGATTTGTACTATCTTTCTGAAATTCCATTCTCTACTCTTCTGTGGCACCTATATATATGTAACTTAGAAATATAATAGAAAACTACCTTCTCTCCAAGCAAAGCCTGCACATTCCCTAGTTATTTTCACTAAGGTCAAACATAAATTTCTTGACATTTTGGAGTATTTCCATTAATTAAACTTTAATTAGATTAATTTACATTCTTTTGGTGCTACTAGGTTTATTCTACATATGCAACCTACGGTCACGTTTATTTATTATTACTTTACTATATTTTGGATCAACGTAAGATATTTTTCAAGTTAGCCCAATTTACTACTTAATATCAAATAGGAATAGAAACTGTTAAAATAAGTTAAAGCCTAAAGGAAGATTAAGTGTACTGAAATGATAATTAATGTACAAGAAAATGCCACATCATGGAGATCCTTCCTGCCAAGTAACAAAAACAAGTTAGTGCCTGATTCTGTTGTATAGTATAGTCAGCAACCAGGGAAATGAAAAACAAAAGAAAAAATTTTCACAAGCAAATTTTCCAAACCAAAATATAAAACATCTCTTTTGGAAGCTGTATTGGCAAAAAAACTTAACACTGCATAATTAGTCTCAGGGTACTCTTCTGCTAACTCTACAAAAGTTACTCTAACGCCTTCATTATACTCATGTGTGTGATATGGGAAAAGGTTCTCACTATCAATTATGAAATCTAAACTCAAGATCCCAAGGCTTTTGAAACTTGAGTGCATCAAGGGGACCCAGCACTTACTCTCCTCAACAGAGGGGATAGACAGAACTTTTAAAGGGATCAGATAACCATCTAATTGGAAACATGATGCAGCCTTTGCTCCTCCTGGGCAGGGAAGGTAAACAAAAACTCACACAAGATCAAATTTTCTTTGTAAAATTAAAACGGAATCTTTCTTGTGTCCTCTTTGTTACATTTTTAATGGGATATAAAACAATGTTTATCAAAGGACCTTAGAGTGCACCAATAAACAAATCCTCAATATAGTCAAGTCTACTCTAGGAAATGAAATATTAACCTAATAATTAATAAAATTAATATCATATCACAATTAGAGTCAGTCCAGTGAAACATTATTTATGCTTGGATTTATTTTACTTTATCCTATAAGTAAGAAAAGCATGCCAGAGACCCAAGTTTGACTACCAGTGCCTACTCATGCAAAAACAAAAAAAACAACAAAAAAACCCCAACAACTTTGTTTACCTTTGCCGTGCTTATATGAACTCTTTTCTATATAGAGTATCTAGACATAATAGGATGTCTACCTCTAGATTAGATCAATGGGGGACCCACTCAATTTTTAAAACTTCTTGTAGCTGATGTACTTAGAAAAAGAAGACATAAAACAGTGATGTTTATTAATATGTTAAAGTACACGTGCATTTGTATTAGATGTAAAATTCTGAAGAGGTATACTCTGTCATTTGGAATTTGTGGTGAAGCCGGCCTGGGTGAGCTTTATTTTTCCTAGGCAGATAAGACAACATATGTAAAGCAAACATTAGGATAACCCAGTTCAGGAAACTGAGGGCATAAATTGAACAAAAGGCTAAAGGAGGTTTTCTGAAACATGGTCAGAAACTACAAAAGCTTGATATGGTACATTATGGTTTTTGTCTAAACGCTTACATAGTGCTTACCATGTACTCAGGCATTATACTAAATGCTTAACAAATATTAACTCATTTAAGTCTCTTACCACATAAAGGATGTAGCAGTAATATCATTATTCCTATTATATAAACAAGGAAAATGGAGGACAGAAAGGTTAAGCTACTTGTTCATGGTCACATGTTCATTAAGTGGAGAGGCAGAATTCTAATCCAGGAAGAATAAACAGTGCTCTGAACCACTATATTAAGTGGTCATTAAAGTGGTTTTAAGTCCAATTTCTAAAAACCAAGTCCAAATTCTAAAAACTCCTCAAAAAGCTTTGAGGAGTGAGTGTCAGATTTTTGAATCCCTAGCACCTAAGTTCCTGCATAGTTGGTATTCCATAAATGCTAACTAAATCAATGTGCGCTAGGTTAAAAATGTTTCACTTTCATTTAAGACTGTGTGTGGGGGGAGGATATATTAGCTCTACTTATGAAAGTATATCTTATTGTAAGTGATCTAAATCATTTTTTACATAGGTTGAGCATAATTATATAAACAATTTAATTTAAAGCTCAGAGAGACTTGAAATAATTAACTACGGTCTCACTGCTGGTATGGTGCAGAGCAAGGATTCCATCCAAAGACTGATTTCAAATCCTCCCTTCTTTTCACCAAATCATGCCTTTATCCACTTTTTGCAGTCTTGCAAACATTTCCAGCCATTAGATAAGGGATTCATTGTTAACAGTTGAGGTGATGACTACATTTTTAAAGAAAGTAAACGATTTCATCTAATGCTATAATTCATAATTTTCAATAAAGAAAATCATAAATTTTTATTGAAGAGATAACACTGCACCCTAAATGAGTAGAAGGTTAGTAACAAGTGCACACAAACTAAATATTTATCTGCAGTTACAAAATTAAATAAATTGCAAACTAAAAAAATCATATTCACACCAATTACCTGAATTTGATACTCCTTCAACACTAAAGTACAGAGGAAAAATAATCAGTTCTCCCTCGAATTTGAAATAAGGAAACGGGTGACTGGATAGCTGAATACCAGTTTATGTAACTGAGTCATGGCCTTCCATTCATACATGCACCAAAGTCTGAGCCTGACAAACAGTGACATACGTGGTTATTAAACACTTTAAGAGCTGAGATTCTGAAAAATGTAGGGTTAAAAGTCAAATGCTCTTTACGACAGATGTCACACTTGCTTTTAATTTTCTCTATTAGCGTCCAATGCTATAAAGCCAAAGAAGCTTACACAGAAGTACACTGGTACTCACAAAAGTCCCTATCTGTCAAAAGTGGTAGGTTTTGCTCTCAAAATAGCTTGACAGATGGGTATATTGCCAAAAGCCAGAACTAGGGGCATACATACAGAAATTTTGACTTGTCTCCCTACTACTCTCCACTGTCCACCAAAAAAAATCTAGTCGGCAACACTGTTTCCTAACACCCTTTGAAGACCATTTTCCAAGAAGTTCATTTCTGAGGTTTCTAGGCACCAACATTTATTGAGTACCAATTACACACCAGCCACTGGGCTAAGCAGCTTTACACACACAATTTCATTTTGTCTTTATAATGACAGTTTTGAAGTAGGTATTATTGTTCTTCTCTAAATCTGCGGCCCATATAAGATCATAATGTGGCCTTGATTATACCAAATCTCAAAGAAACACCAGTTTTATAGCATTTCTCTATCTTTCCCAGTTTTCTCATTTCTACTGTATTTGTTTTCCTATCAATGTTTTTCATTATCGTGAGTTTATCTATAGTTATTTTTATTTTTTTCAAACAGATTAGCTTTCTGGGAAAGGGAAAACCATTTCTCAAAGGTCTGTTTCATCAAGAGGGACAAAGCATCATATATAAATTTACAGTTTTCAGATTTCTATGTCTGGGCGTGGGAGAAGAAAATCTTGGGTATATAAGCTGCTATTTTATTTTATGCACTGGTGTCATATTATCTAATAATCCAGTTATATTATCTAATGCGGAGCTTCTCAATTGGAGTATCTCAGTCACAAACAGGTTACAAGTCTTTCAAAAATCCTGAAAGCTGTATGTTGACATACGGTGTTTCCCCTATCTTATAAATGACTACAACAAGGTAGAACAAGATTAAATGCCTTGAAAGTTTCATTCAGTTTTCCATATGTATTTAGGACTAGAACATAGAATTCTAGACTATGCCACTCAAATACATACCTCTTTCAAGGTATCTTGAATTTTATATAACTTAAAATTCCTTCAACATATTTCCAGTTACTTTTTCTTTCTTGCTTAGTAATAGAAGTTGATTAATGTTAATAATTTTAATATTGATAGCACTAGGTCTTGTACTTAAGTGGAAGTTTAGAAGAAAAATAAAATCTAGTGGTAATTTAATCTTCCATTTAACAGGTACCTTACATGTCACCATCATTAGATATTAAGTAAGATATCAAGTAAAATCTATAATTATATACTTATCAATCTTTAATTTTAAGATATATAAAAACAAAAGTAAACAACTGTAATATTTGCCACACACTAAAAAGATGAAATTTCTGGAATAAGTCTGATAAATTATCTATTTTAGAATTAAAGACCAGAGACTCTCAAACTTTCTTAAGTCTTAATTTTTTATCTTTTTGCTTACCTCTGTCTTTAATCTTAAGTTTAACTATTCACCCACAGAAGGATAAAATCATACAAATCCTAGGTAGATGCCTAAATAAATGAAGGCCAAAATGTAGGATTAATATACTTAGTTTGAGAATGCTGACTTTCTGGTGAACAAATCAATAATGTATTCTAGAAATGATATAAGCCAAAGTGTTAGTGAGTCTCCTCTTTTTCTCTTTTGTGAAACCTCAAAAATTTTAAAGGTCATCTAAAGATATTTCCTAGTAGCAATAACTAGATGGTTAATAACCAAAACTAACTCATTGCTTCCTTTTATATAGCCAATTCATATAAAGAGATTGTCTAAATTTTTAAATAATGCCCAGAGTAATATTTAAAAATTTTATAATAGCTCAAGGTTAAAAGGAACACTTAAAACATTCTCTTCCTTTCTTACATGTAAGAAAAAGGGATTTTGGCTATTTCAATCAAGTCTCCTTTCCGGAACGTGAAAAGGTTAAAAAAAAAAAAACGAAAAAGTTAAAACAATATACATAATGGTCCTTGGAAAAAAGGAATGCTTTAAAAGTTAAGTTTTGTCTTAAAGCTTACCTCTAAAACCGAAGAACAGTTTTGATTTCTTTCCTATTTCTATGGTGGAGATAACAGCAATTGTCTTTTTCTGCAATTTTTAAGAATGTTGACAAGAGAATGAAATATACTGAACTCTACATTCTCAGAAAAAAAATTCATCCAAGGGAGAAGAATGTGTACATCTCAATAAATGTATTTGCTGTGGCTTTTACATCAAAGCTTAAGCCCTCCGAGGCTCAGTGGGCCCACATCTCAAAGCCAGTTTGAGAACGTCTTAAAAGTTTGAAATATTTCTTCTTCGTTACTTTTTCCCACCTAAGTAACAAATTATTGTAATAAAGCTAAAATAACTGATTGTCTTTTGATCCATGGAATATATTTTTATTAAAATTTAAAGATATATTTTGATAGGCTCCAAAAAGGAAAGTACTAAAAAATAGTGTACCAAATATAATGAAAAATGGAAGAAATCTGAATGATAACTACACCCTTTGTCTGATTTGCATAACAAAGAATTATTCTACATGTTTGTTTAATTGAATTAACCAAGCTATGAATTCTAAAAATTTTAAGTCTCAAATATTTTATCAGAGCAGAATTTGGGCAAAACCACTTGATGGCACTGTGCAGGATACTAGCTGCACACCAGTAAAATTCAACAGGAATAAATATTATGTGAAAATTTTTGTGCTCTCCCCAACACTGCAGCAACTAGGAGATACATTTGAAGAAGAATAATAATAAGTCTAATCATCTCTAACGGGACTAGATTAATGTACTTTTACAGCAGAAAAAAAGGGGAAGGCCAAGGAAGAAACTGTAGGCCAGACCACAGGTCTCCTTTACAAAAACAGCAGGGTAAGAATGAAAGTCACTGTTTTATCTATTTCCAACTCACTCACTCAGCAGGGCTTACCACTTCCCTATCTCAACTTCCTTCTGGCCCCTTCTAGCAACTTCTCTTCAAAATCCATCTCCAAATTTCTGCTCATTTACATAATCTATTCAGCACAATAAAAGCCCAAAGCCTGAGCCAAACTAGTCCCCTATAGGTTATCAAACATATCTCAGGACTTTTCAGTAAGTTGCAACACATCCTGTCACCTCAATGCAGTCTTTTGTTTTATTTTTACAAAAACAGAATCATACTACAAAATTCTTATTTTCCAGCAGACTGATTTTTTTTCACTCATTTACTTTCATTTTATCTTCATGAAAATCGTTTGAAGCAGATACTATCTCCTTTTTACAGACAACTGAGTTCAAAGAAGTAATTTGTCCAAAATTATAACGCTTATAAGAGGCTGAGTCAAGATTCAAACTCAGATTCGTCAGATTTCAAAATGCCCATATGCTTTATTACCACTATATCTGTTATCAAATTATATATCAGTAATTACAATCAACTTATATAGTATAAGAAATTTCTATTTGAAGTGCTCATACTTTAAAATATTCATTATGTGATGATGTTAAAAGTTCTGAGGCTATAAATTAAAGATTATCCAATACCAGTGCTACTCTATACTCTAGTAAGTTGAAACTAAATAAGGGAAAGGTTAGGTCCAAATCAACATGAAAATTAGTTCACTCCTTGTTTAAAATTGCAATTTCTGCCTCAATAATAGATTACTCAATACGAATAATACACATTAGAGAAACCATTTAATAACTGAACTAGCACATTAAACTTCAGGCATACAAAGTCAAATAAAAAGTGATTAGATGTGCATAACAACTGGTAATAACATTAATTTCTCTGATCTCTTAATGTATCAAAGGTTCAATGTAACAGTGTATAACTATTTTAAAGAACATTCAGACTTTGGAAACATTTCCAACTAAAAATGTTTTCTCAGCAAAAGATAACTAGATAAGTTAAGTAAAGTTTATCCAATCTGATTTTACTCACCAAATCTTTAAAATAAGCCTGTGGACTTACTGTTAAATATATCAATTTTCAATTTAAAGCAGTGATTTTCAAGGGAGTGCCCTTTTCTGCTCCTCTGGGGTTGAGGAAAGGTGAAATTTAACAGAGGGTAAAACTCAGGACTGGGGAACAACCTAAATATAAAGTTGTACCTCTTGGAGCTATTTTAGGTGAAAACAAATCTTACCAAATCTTCTCTAAATGAGTCTGAAGTAGAAAAGGATTAAGTATAGGGGCTGAGGGGGGAAATATTCTCCTTGACACATCTATCCCCTAAACAGAGTACTAACATAAATACGTTTGCAAGAACAAGCAAATTAATATAACCACAATAAGTCAACCTATGGATATTTTTTGTTCAAGGTCTAAATTTTAATCTACCCCATATCCTCACCCCAGGTCTTTTTAGTGGCTGCCACAGTATGAAGCCCAAATCTGCTTTTTATCAAATTCTTTTCCTATCCTTCAATTCACCATAGCCTTAAGCATAGGGTGGGGTTTCAACTTCTGCTTGCTCTCTCCTGCAATCAAAACTGTATATCAATTTCCTAGGTCTTTAATGGAAAAATTTAACAGATTTTTTTTTGAAGCTTTAAAAAAATCTTCTAAATTGCAGTTTAATTTTCTTTCTAAAACACCATAAAGGTAAAAAAGTAAAGGATTCAATGAAATAGTTATTAGCAAATTAATTTTTTCATCAATGCTACTGACATTCATACACAAAAAATCAAGATGATTTATCAATATTAAAGAAACTCACTGAGATTAAAAAAAAGAAAAATCTTACCAAGCTTTACTACAGAACTGCTGATATTTTACTAAAGAGTTGTGAAAAATGGAACCAACTCATGAATCAGTAAACATCATATATCAGAAAGTGACTTAAACAGGTACCGAATTTAAAAAATAAATAGCAGAGTGCATGGGTGGTTCACTGGTGGAATGCTTGCCTACCATGCTGGAGACCCAGGTTCAATTCCTGGCTCATGCACTCCCCCCTACCCCCACCCCGCCAAAATACAGAAATTTAGCTTCTGAAAAGATGAATTAGAAGCCCCCACAGCAATGAATGTCATACAAAATAGAAAAATTAGTAAATACCTGAACTGAAGTGGCTGATTCCTGCAAATGTCCACTAGCAACTGCTCCTCTGGAAGTTGTTAAAGGGACACTGCTAGTTTTGGGGGTTTCTGGAGTACTGATATTTTCATCTGTCCTATGTGACTGCCAGACCTCTTTTCGATGATGGGATTCAGTAGTCTGCTGGTCTCCAAAAGCAGCCCATGAACAACTATCTTTCTGCCCATCCTCAAATGCATTCCAATCTGCAACTTGGCTAGGACCAGCTGAACTGAAGTCTGCAAAATCATCTGTGTCTTGAAAAGCACTGCAGTCATCTTGAATATTTGGCACAGAATCAAACTCTCCAAACTCACCTTCTTGCTCATTTTTCAGTTTTGAAACGGGTTCAATGTCCGTCCCAGAAGACTTTCTTGCCAAATTACATTCCTCTGATAAACTACCAGAAGTCTGTTTTAGGTATGACTCGGTAAACACAATTTCTTCTTGGCAAGAAACAGAACTGGTATCTCCAAATTCTCCAAAGTCATCACCTGGTTCACCAAAATGTGGAAAGGGTTCTGAGGACTCTTCAAAAGTGACATCACTCATTGAATCTTGAGTACCAGTAATAAAAGGTGGAGTTGTGCCACTGGCAGTGCCAAAGTCACCAAAATCATCCTCATTGGTATCATTGCAAGTCACAAAGTCATTACTACTATCATCATTTTTTACACTTATATAATCATCCAAAACATTTTCTTCTGCAGGATCGGTGCTGGGGCTTTGGGAATCAGTAAACTTTGTAATTTCTTCTTTGGAAGAACCAACTCCATCATCAGCATCAGAAGTTTTAATGTAATCCATGCATAGGTCAGCACATTTAGAAGTAAACAGATCAAGTTTCTCCTCAGTTTTATATTGTTCTCTCCTGGTTTCTGAATCATCAGCGGTGTCTATCAAACTCCAAGCATTTGACTGAACACCTGAATTTAAAAATTCATCCTGTTGCAGTGTTGCAGGGCCCTGTTTTTCAATACCATAACCTTTGTTACTTGCTACACTTATTTCTGAAACACAAAATTGATTCTCTCCAGCAGTGTGTCCATCATCAAGGTTTCTATCCAAAGACACTTCTTTTACAGAACCCAGTTCATTGACTCTGTTAATTTTATTATTTTCCTGAATAGTCAGCACTTCTCTATCATTTAAAATTGCACATCCTATTTCTTTGAGTTGTATCCTTTCCTTTTTGGAAAATGTGGCAAAATCTGCAAATTCCTCAGCAGGACTAGGTGCAGAGTCTAAATTATACTCAGTGCTATGAGTACTAAGAGGCGACTGTAGTCCCTTTGAATCAGCTGCAGTGTCCAGATCATCTGTTCCCTGAGGATTTACAGTTTCCAATACTGCAAACCCGTTTGTTAGAATCTCCAGACAAGAAGGCTTTTCACCATTGCAACTCTCTAACAGCTTGTTCTGATGATTATTTGAATCAGTTCTAAAATCTCCAGTAGAGAAACTTTCAGGTGTTCCAATACTCTGTCTCTGCTCCACAATTTTACTTAAACTTCCTGGACTTTCTATTCCATCGGTGGAAGTATCTACAGTTTTTGTTGAAATTATTTCTTTGCTGGTGGAAGAAAGTAAAGCATCAGACTGTCCCTTCATAGGAGCAGAAAGTTCAGGAGTGATGTCCTTCTCATTACCATTTTTAATGGTCTTAAAACTTGTAAGGCTATCTACACTTTCTGAGAAATCATGAATTGGCATAAAATGATTTGAAGGTACAAACTCATCCTTGGAACGAGTATAATCTGGTGTATCAAAATCAACAAGCCCTACACCAGGAGGGCTAACTTCCGAAAACCCACCAAATTCCCCAAATTCATCCTCCTCCTCCTCAGCTCCATTATCTAGTGGTGGCGGGGACGAAGAATACATTCGGATGATGTCTGGCTCCATTGTTCAACTGCTTTTAGTTAATTAATTTACACCTGTAAAAAAAAAAAACAGATTTTTTTCTTTGAGAGGAGTCAGAGTACATATAAGTGAGGTTTTTCAGAACTCTCCCAAAGCTATTTTTAAAAAATGCAAATTTACACTGTTTGTTTTGAATCTTTTAGGCTATTTTTCTCTTAGGTGAGATTACTTTACCCAGCTACAATATACAGGCAAAAAATTCTCTTCTAGCGTATGTTACACCAAGTATGTTTGTAGTACATTACTGAATTTGGAGACTCCAGAGAATTTTGAATATACACATAAAAATTCTCTCTGAATACCTGTTTTTCCTCTTGAGCTCTTTCAAGTTCACTGGGGACTCAGAGCTTTCATTATGGATTTTTATGAGTTCTATTTTATAAATAAGAGATGAGAATTTCCTATGTAATGCTTGCTACAAATATTTTCCTCACTTTGCTCTTCAAGTTTATTTCTGACCCAAGTCAATTTTTTTATAATTTTAAATTTTGAAATAGTTTAAGAATCACTAGATGTTGCAAAAATAGTAGAGAGTTTCTGTGTATACCTCCCCCAATGATAGTATGGTAAATAATCACAGTATACTGTCAAACTGGGAAATTGACATCAGTAAATACTATTAACTCAGGTAGGACCATCTTGTTCTGATTTCACCAGTTTTTTTTCTTTCTTCTTCTTCCTCGGGTATAGCATTTTGTCCCATGTATAGATTTGAGTAACCAAAACTATAATCAGGATACAGAACTTTCCCATCTAAAAAGAAATTCCTTGTATTACCCCTTAATTGTCACACTTTTCCCCAAACCCTAACTCCTTAGCAACCACTGATAATGTTTACCATCATTATAATTTTGTTACTTCAAGAGTTTATGTAAATGAAATAAAATAATATGTAACCCTGTAAGGTTGGCTTTTTTTCACTCAGCATAATGCCCTTAAGAACCATTCAAATTACTGCATATATCAATAGTTCATTCCTTTTTTATCACTGAGTAATATTCTATTGCATGGATGCACCACAGTTTGTTTATCCATCTACCCCATGCTGGACATTTGGATTGTATGCAGTATTTTACTATTATAAATATAGTTGCTATGAACATTCATGTACAAAGTTTTTGTGTTTATTTCTCTAGGATAAATATCCAGGACAGGAATGCTGGGTCATATGGCAAGTATATGTTTAACTTTATAAGAAACTGTCAAATTGTTTTCCTAGGTTTATTTGCATGTGGTCAAATCAATTAATCTTTTCATCTCTAATTTTCTTTATTATTTTGCTATCATATAAGCTTAAGATTTAATAAATACTCACTTGTACTCTCTTCCAGTTTTAGGGTGATTTTTTTTTCCATAATAGGGTGATTTTTTTACATTTAATTTTTAATACATCTGGAACTCATTTTGGGAAATGATATAAATCAAGGCTCTAAGTGAAAAAATTTTAAAATAGCCAAACAGTTATAATCTCATTTATTGAATAATCCTTCCTATACTCATTAGTTTATGATATCTTGTTTCATACATCAAATTCTTAAATGGAGTCTATTTCTGGGTTAGGCTGTTCCCTTGTGCTAAGGATCAAAAGTGCTACCAATCAGATTTCACATTAAAGGGAAGACAGGGCAGAGAGAACATGCAAAGAAATAACAAAAACCTCCTAATTTAGTGAAAGACATGAACGATACACATTCAAGATGCTCAACTAACTCCAAACAGGATAAACTCAAACAGATCCATACTGAAACATATTATAATCTAATTTTTGAATTCCAAAGATAAAGAGGATTTAAAAGCTGTAAGAAAGAAAGAACATGTTACATGTAAGAGAGCCTCAATTAGATTATGTGCCAATTTCTCACTGGAAACTATGGTGGCAAGAACGCAGTAGGATGACATATACAGAATGCTAAAAGCAGAAAATTGCCAATGAAGAATTCTTTATTCAGCAAAACAGTGTTTCAAAAATAAGGGAGAGGACAGGCCATGGTGGCTCAGCAGGCAGAGTTCTCACTTGCCATGCCAGAGACCAGGGTTTGATTCCCGGTGCCTGCCCATGCAGAAAAAAAAAAAGAAAAAAAAAATGCAAATGCATAAAATGTAATGCTAAATCATGGGTTTTGGACTCACACTGTATAAATATGCAATTTATGACAAAAAGTTTGTAATGGTGTGGGAATGAAGGGGTATTAGGACATAGTTTGTCATTATTATTGAAGTTAAGTCGGTAACTAAGCAAACGAAATTGTTACAGATACAGGATATTGAATTTAAGCCCATGGTAACTACAAAGAATGTATCAGGGAATTATGCAAGCTTATTGAGATAGAGTAACTAGAGTACGGGTTGCCAGGAATGGGGTGTAAGGAGAATGAGGAGTTAATGCATAATGGGTGTAGGGTTTCTGTTCAGAAAGAGGGAAAAGTTTTACTAATGATGTTGGTGAGGGTGTTGCAACATTGTGAAAGTGATTTATCCTACTCAATGATGTGGTTTGAGATGGGAAACTTTATGTTGTATATATGTTCCCACAATGAAAAAAAAAGAACTAAAAAGATGATGACAATTATATGCAATATATGATCCTGGATGGCATCTAACAAGGGAGGAGAAAAGGCTCAAAAGGACATTATTGGCACATATGAAAAAATTGGAATACAGATTGTAAGCGTTATATCAATGTTAAATTTCTTGAACTTGATAACTGCACTTAAGGTGGACACAAGCAAATATCCTTGTTCTTACAAATGTACATGGCAATATTAAGTGTTCAAGGAGCATGATGTATACGATCTATACTCAAGTGGTCAGAAAATGGATTGATAAACAGATACACAGACAGATATACAGATAGACAGATGGATAGATGGACTGAAGGAACGATAAGGCAAATGTGGTAAAAGGTTAAAAATGGTGGATCTGGGTGTCCAGGAGATAACTGTCCCATAATTTTGAAAGTTATTTCAAAAGTTCTTTTTTTTTTTTTTAAGCAAAGGCAGGATTAATACCCAAAGTTCTAGTATTCCAGCCCATACACAATGAAGTGATATTCTGTGCAATTCACAGTTGTCAAGTTAAGATATATGAGGAAAAACCTTACTGCAGAATTCAATCAGTTTTGCAAGCTAGAAAACACTTTCTTCCAACTTTCAGAATGAAATTTCATGAGATCTCCCAGTTTTAGAGTGTGAAGGTACTTAGAAACCATAATTTAATTTAGAGATCAGAAAAACAAGGCTTACTGGTGAGTAACTTTCCCAAATATCATACAATACAGCTAGTTAGTGGAGAATGGCAACAGAACCCAAATCTCCGATGCTTCTGTCAGTTTCAGAATTCTGAAAAAGATCTTTGAGGTCAATGACTGTCGGTCAATAAGAGTTATTTGAAATAAACGAGCAAGTCACAGGAAAAGTAAAACATTTCACTGTAATATAGCTACTTCAAATTATTTCTGGAATCAGCATAATAAAGATAGAAATAACTGTTCTATCTCTTAGATACCCTTTTTTTTTTTTTAATTTGCATATAGGCAGGAGGCACCAGGGATCGAACTCCAGACCTCCAGCACGGCAGGTCGGAGCTCTGCCTGCTGAGCCACGGCAGCCCGCCCAGATACCCTTCTTTTCTGCTGCTGGTTTAAAGAGAAAAGCTTAAAACAATAAAAGATACACATAAACCCTATTTTATTCCCTTTTCTGGTATCTTGATAACTACCCTTCTTATATATTGTGTGCAGGGTAATCTGACCTTTAACAGTTTCTCTGCAATTATGCCATATTTATTATTATTATTATTTTTCACATGGGCAGGAACCCGGAATTGAACTCGGGTCTCTGGCATGGCAGGTGAGAACTCTGCCTGATGAGCCACCGTGGCCCACCTAGTTTCTCTGCAATTATGAAATTCCTACTATTTTAAAATACTTCAACTGTTAATGAGAGTGTGGAGAAAGATGTACTTGCACACGCTCATTGCTGGATGGGAATGGAAATTATTATAAGGCTCTCAGATGGCAATTTGGTTATATGCATGTAAACTCTTAAAAACAAAACAAAACCAACAACTTTTTTGACTCATGAGTTGCAATTCTACTAATTTATTCTACCAATTTATTGTATCTCTTATTACACAGGTACAAAGATGACTAGTATACTTTATAACATTCAAAATGTAAAACAAAATGTTCCAAAGGGATTAATTCAATTATATAATATTCTTAAAATGGCATATTATGCAGCCATTAATAGCACGACTTCATTTTTTTAAATGTAAAAGCATTCAGAATGATGGGGATAGGTCAAAAGGACACCAAAGCCAGTCTGAAGGGGCTCCTACTAGCCAAATCAGGGACAAATCAAGCATCAAAATAAAGATAATAATGAATTAAGACCCTTTGAATAAAATAATAAACTATAGGTCCTCAGATATAAATATGTAAGTGAATAAATTGAAAGTCAGATAAGAACCAGGATATTTGCATTTTCAAGGCATCTGTCTACAAGATAATTACAAAGGGGGAAAAGTGTAACTTTACAGTGGTGAAGCCTGACGCTACCTTAATTAGGTGATCAGAGTAAAAATAATCAGTAATACAAATATTGAAATGATGTTCCATCTGATGAGATGCAATTAGAAACACAGGATCACTTCTGCAATAATCCTTCAAAAAGACATATAACCTGAACCTAATCATGAGAAAACTCCAAATAAATTAAAATTGAAGGACAGTGTACAAAATAACTGGCCAGTAATCATCAACAGTATCAAGGTCATGAAAATCAAGGAGACTGAAAACTGTTCCAGACCAAAGAAGACTAAAGAGGCATGAAAACTAAATGCAACACCTGATTCTCAACTGGATCCCCTTATAAAGGTCACTACTGGATAATTGCCAAACCTGAATGGGGTCCAAGGAGTAGATAATTGTGAAGTACAGATGTTAATTTCTTGAGGATAATAATATTATAGCTATATAAGAGAATGTTCTTGAGTGGGCCATGGTGGCTCAGCAGGCAGAGTTCTCATTTGTCATGCTGGAGACCCAGGTTTGATTCCCAGGACGTGCCCATGCCAAAAAAAAAAAAAAAAAAAAAAACGTAAAAAGAGAAGGTTTTTTTATTGCAGTAAGTACACATTAAAGTATTTGGGAGTAGAGCATTAGGTTGGCAACATATTCTCAAATTGCTCAGAGAAAAAGTTATTTGTAACTGAACTTAAAACTTTTTATAACTTTATTTTTCAAAATGAAAATCATTAAAAGCATCCAAGGAAATGTATATGCTTGTTATTATAAATGCACATTTATAAAAAACATTACTTATGCAGTTGTACCCAATTTTTAAATTTTTTTAAACATAACAACATACAAATATGAACATTCTTACCATATGATCATTATTCTTGGTATATAATCACAATATCATCACATAGTTGTATATTCATCATTATGATAATTTCTTAGAACATTTGCATCAATTCAGAAAAAGAAGTAAGAAGAAAAAAGGAAAAAATTCATACATACCATACCCCTTACCTCTCCCTCTCATTGACTGCTACTATTTCCATCTACCCAATATATTTTAGCTTATGTTTCCCCTATTTTTTTCTATACCCCTTACCACTCCCTTTCATTGATCACTAGCATTTCAATCTACTGAATTTTAACATTTGTTCCCCCTATTATTTATTTATTTTTTAATCCATATGTTTTACTCATCTGTCAATAAGGTAGATAAAAGGAGCATCAGACACAAGGTTTTCACAATCACACAGTCACACTGTGAAAGCTATATCATTATACAATCATCTTCAAGAAACATGGCTACTGGAACACAGCTCTGCATTTTCAGGCACTTCTCTCCAGCCTCTCCATTATACTTTAACTAAAAAGGTGGTATCTATATAATGCATAAGAATAACCTCCAGGATAACCTACTGACTCTGAAACCTCTCTACCATTGACACTTTGTCTCATTTCTCTTCCTTCTTTTGGTTGGGAAGGTTTTCTCAATCCCCTG